>PITA01027078.1:0-21576 GCA_004023965.1 Spilogale gracilis | reverse complement strand
GACGGCTGCACAAGAAGAGCCCTGCAGGCATAGGAATGATTGGCGCATCTCTGTTCAGTGTTACAACGGTGTCAGCCCTGCTTGTCAGCTGGACACCCCACGTGTGGCCCAAGCCACCGATAAAGCAGAAAACACGTAGAATGTAAATATCACCAGACTCAATCGTGAAAACATCAAGGGTCGGGCAGCTGAAGGTGGGAAGCAGAGGTGGGAGCACAGAGCAAAGGCAAGGACAAGGACGCTGATAATGTGCCTGCAGTGGATGGATCGAGAAAGGTCCAAGGCTGCTGCTTCAAATATGAAGACGACTAACAGAGGAAATCAAGTAGGTATATACGTAATTATGTTGACCTGTGTGAGCAGGGGAGGCAGGCTGCGGTTTTAATGACCTCCCTTATCATTAGCAGGACTCAAGAGGTAACACGGAAAATACAGGACAACACCAGCCACAAAGACATTTCTTTACCAGCATGGAAATAAGGACCAGAATAAAGTACTAAACAAGGTAAACAGTGATCCTTTCTGGGCAGTGAAGATAAAGGAGAAACAGAAGGGAATTGACAGGAAACTGTTGTCTGTAATCCACATGTATCTAATTTTGATTTCGGAAAAATGAAACGTGTAGTCAAAAGAACTGGTTCTTTGGCCAGGGGCAAGATTGTTTGGGTGTTAAAAAAAAAAGTATTTATGTATTCAACTTTGGGTAAGTAAACATTAGCAAGGCACAGTGTGTGAAAGACACCTCCTTCACTGCCCGCCCAGTCCCAATTTTCCTAGTCCCCCCTAGAGACAACCAGTGTGAGCACTTTTCTGCTTTCCAGAGAGGCAATGCATGAACAACCAAATCTATACAGTCTGTATATCCTTCCTCCACTTTCCACCCCGTTACAATGTTTTCTAAAAACACAAACAGTAGCTTTCTACAACTGTTGTCATTACCTTCCTTTTATCAGTTCATCTCAGAAACTATTCTGTGTTAGCAATGAGCTTCCTCATTTCTTTTTTTCTTTTTTTTTAATAGCTGGGTGATATTCACATTCGGGTGTAGCAACAAGAAATGCCGGGGCGTGTTTCCCCACACCTGCACCAGCAGTGTGTCATCAAACTTTTGTTTTGTCATTGTTGTAGGGGAAGAAAGTATCCCAGGCAGAGGTTTTTGTTTGTTTGTTTTAAAGATTTTATTTATTTGACAGAGAGAGAGAGATCAGGAGTAGGCAGAGAGGCAGGCAGAGAAGAGGAAGCAGGCTCCCCCTGAGCAGAGAGCCCGGTGTGGGACTACTTGATTCCAGGAGCCTGAGATCGTGACCTGAGCGGAAGGCAGAGGCTTTAACCCTCTGAACCACCCAGGCGCCCCTGCCAGGCAGAGTTTGGATTTGCATTTCTTTTACGTGTGGGGTTGAAAATCTCTTCATGTGGTTAAAAGCCATTTGTATTTCTTTATTTCTGTGAACTGCTTATTCGTATCTTTTGTCCATTTATGTTGATTCGTTTTCTTTCCTCACTAATTAGTGGGGCTCCTTATGAGGGAAATGCATCCTTTGACTCTTAATAATAGCAAATACCTCTGCTTTGTCTTTTGACTTTGCCTGTAGGTCTTTGAGTTTTCTGTAGGTAGATTTTCCAGTCTTTTCAGTTATGTCTTCTGGGGCTTGTGTCATCACTCAGAAAGGCGTCTTGCAGAGTAACAGAAATTCTCCAATGATTTCTTGTAGGACTTTTCCTCTGTCTTCTCTCTTTATCATTTAAATCTTTTCTCTATCAGGGATGTCTAGTCATGGGAAGTGTGAGGTGCGTATCTAACCTACTTTTTTTCTCCACTGGGCTAGTGAGAGGTATTTTGGAGAGGATGATTAGAGTCAGGAAGGTAGGGCGGTGAGCAGAGAAGGATATGAAGAAGTTTCCCTGGCAGTGGGTGTAGAAGAAACTGGACTGACACCCAAAGTCAGGAATTGCTGAGATCATCCAGGTGAACGGTGAACCTAGGGAGCCCTGAACTAGGGCAAAGGCAGCAGATAAGGTAAGAAATGGGGAGAGGGTCCTGGAAATAGAATCCATAGAATTCACTTACTGGTTCAGTGAGGAAAAGCAAAAAAAGATGCCTGTTCCTGCCTGGGTGATCTATTATTAGCAGAGAGAACTCAGTGTTGTCATTTCTGGCCTCCCAGAAGCAGGGTACAAGGATTCAGAATCAAAGATTACAGATTCCTTGGGACAACCCGGGAAGATGTTCAACAGGGTGTTGGGAAGGTGGGTGGGAGTATCAGAGATCTGGAGGAGGAATTCCCCACCGCTCTCTTGAGGGCCAAGTGAAGGAGTTAACACATTCTGTTCCTCGGCTGGACAGGGTGCACCCCACCCTGAGGGCGATGGCACTCATCTCATCCATTGGAGGAACTGGTTCTTGACAGACTGGACCTGGAAGTCTAAAACCGGGGCCACGGGAATAATTCTCTCTTTACACAGGACTTTACTATTTTCAAAGTATTGGTTGTTGGTTGCTCAGTCCCGTTTTTAAAGATGGAGCCTCGGCTCTGAAGGCAGCAAGTTTTGCCCACTGTTCCGAAAGGAATCCGCAACCAAACGTGTACTACTAGTACTAATGGCAATGACTTCCATTTCTAGAGCACTTACTACCGCACTGAGTTAAATCCTTTAGGAACACGAATTATACCGCCCCGATCCTCCTGACCCTATTTTTTTTTAAGATTTTATTTATTTATTTGATAGAGAGATCATCACAAGTAGGCAGAGAGGCAGGCAGAGAGAGAGGAGGAAGCAGGCTCCCCGCTGAGCAGACAGCCCGATGTGGGCCTCGATCCCAAGACCCTGAGATAACGACCCGATCCGAAAGCAGAAGTTTTAACCCACTGAGCCACCCAGGCACCCTCCTCCTGACCCCATTAAGGAAGAACTGCAGCAGGAGGCAGAAGTGGGACTCTGACCCAGCACCCACGCAGCCAGACCTTTCACGCCCGAAGGCCCTCCGCCCCTTCCCGCCTCTTCGGTCCAGTCCGCGCCCCTGCCGGGTCACTTTCCGTCCCCCTCCCCAAGCCGGTTCGCATTTCCGTCTCGGGCCTCTGTGGTCTGGTAGCCCCGACCTGGGTAAGGGCACTGGGCGGCGGAAGCGAGAAAGCGCGAATACGCGCGAGTGGCAGCCGGCCAGACCCCACGGACAGCCACGGCTTCGCGGTGACCCACGAGGCGGGGCAGCCGGCCCGGGTAGCTGCAGTATCGTGGACAGTAGCAGGTACACCCGGCGCCGAGACTCCGGCGGGGAGCGGAATGCGGGACTACACTCTCGGATCCGGCAGCAGCGGGGCGGCTGAGGGGACGGGGCCGCTGAGGGGGCGTGGCCGAGCCGGGCCGTACCAAGAGCTCGGATCCTCCGGGGGTGGGGAGAGGCTGGCTCCTAGAGCGCGCGCGCGCGGCTCAGTCGAGCGGGGCGGTGCCTCCGACGGCCACGCCCCTACCCCCGCGGCCGGCTCGGGCTGTTGGTAGCTACCTCAGTGGTGCGGGCCTGCGTCCTGCTCAGGTGGCCACAGTGTTGCCGGGCTGCCCGCGGTGAGTGTGTGCGGTCGTGGTCGCGGGGTTACGAGGTCAGGGCGCCAGGGTTCAGGGTGCCGGGGTCCGAGAGCCGGCGGCTTTCGGCAGCTTTGGCTGCCCGGGCTCTCTGCGCTAGGGCGGGCTCTCGGGCCGAGTCGCTCCCTGTGTGAGCTGAAGCGTGGCTTCCACCCTGGTCTTTCGCCGGCGGCCTTTCCCTTCCAGCTGACCTCTCGTGGCGGCTTGCGGGTGGTGGTTTCCGCGCCCAGGGCGCCGGACGGACCCCACGGGCGAGGGCCGAGTCTCGGCGTCAGAGGGCTCGGGCTCCAGTCTCCGCGTCGCCATCCTCAACTAAGCCACTGAGGCTCAGTTTCCCCGTCTGTACAATGGGCCTCAGGAGGAGGCCAGTTATTGAAGTAACTCACGTAGGAGACGCTCGATGAATGCGACTGGGACCCGAGTCTGACCCTGCAGCATCAGGTGGGCTCAATCGAGGACTCCGGGGAGCCTGCCAAGCCTGCCTCTCCTGAAAATCGCTCTGGGTGCGGGCAGGGGTATCCCTGGGGGGCAGTGCCACTCCCGGGCAGGTGCCTCTGTGGCCGCTGCAACACATCTTTGCTGGGCTCTGCTGGGCAGTCGTGACACCCTGAGTTGGTGGGAGCAATTGGGTAAGAGGTCGAGGTCTCCTGGGAGGCAAAGGGGCTGCAGGGAACTTGACCTGACCTCGACTCTTTGCTTACATTTCTCAAAACCGTTGTGTAAGCTGGTGAATGGTACTGAAGAGTTTGGGTCCACTTCAGAGAGTGTGGCTGCCTCCTTTTCTTAGGCCCATAAAATAGAGCTGAGAGCCTTCCTTTGAGCTTGGCCAAACTGAAGAATAGTGCTAGCATCAAGGGAGACGGGGTTGGGTTGGGAAGTTCTGGATTTGGATCTTGGCCCCTTGGCAGGACACTTAACTTCTTGGAGCCTTTGTTTTCTCAAGGAGTACAGATAGTGATACAGCCGGCTCAGTCACCCATACAGGATTGAGGCTCAAAAGAGAGGGTCTGGTCTTGGAGGGTGACACTGAGAATTGTAATATTCCCTACATGCAGAACAGTTAACTAACCCTCTGGGATCAAGTGTCCTTACCGTGCAGTGCTATAATTCCTTAGGCCCTCTTGTTTGGGGACAAGACCTTTATTAACTGTTTCCAAGTTCTGCCTGTATAGATCCCTTCTGAGTGGTTGTAGGGTTGGCTTGATCAAGAAGACAATCCCAAAGTCCCAGTTGGTAGAGCAGCGAACCTAGAAGGGATCACTTTCTTTCCTCTGCGTCCCTTTAAGAAAGTCTTTTCTTTTTGAGGAAATGGGCAGTTCTTCAGCTTCTCATGATTTTGCGTAGCAGGTGTGATGAAAAACTGTGTCATTGGGCAGATAGCTTGATCATTGTCTCCATTGTCCAGAAAACAGGGCTGCATTTCAGAGAATGGAATATGAGCTTCCAGTTGTGTTGGGGTGTTGAAAACTTCCCCGGGTGGGGATGGAGGGGGTGTCAACTCTCCAAAATTCTTCGTGTCTAGCACTTGGAAAAAGAGCAGATAGGTTTGAGATGCAAGGAACCCCAGGGATATACTACAGCACCAGAGAACACGGTTGACCTCAGCTGACATGAGTAAGGCAGGTGAATGCTTTTGGGTGGTATGAGTTTGTAAATGGTCACAGGATTTGTTGGTTTTGCTGGTTGCCCGACAAACCTGAAATTTTAGGACCTGCCTTAACCCCTTGAAAATCAGAATCTGAGTTAAGTAAGTCCACCTGTGTTCAGGAGAGGATTTGGAATCAGAACTGCTTGGCACATCTAGAACACTTACTGGCTAAACCTATGGAACCCTTCAGGTTAATAAGAATTTAGCTCTTAAGCAGTTTTTTCCCCCCTCGTGGAAGCTTCTATAGTTGTAGGACTTTCAGTGCTTCCAGAGAGCCCAGCTACTCCTGTAGCACCTCAGTTTTGTTGTGTTTTAGGAAGAAGCAAAGCACAGGGTAGGGAGGAGGGGTCAAGGAACCCAGCTTCCAGCTCGGGCACTAGCACCTTGTGCCTTTTGGCAAACCAGCCTCGCCAGTGGGTCTCAGTTTAGTGTCTTGGGATTTACCTTATTTGTCAGATTCATTTAAAAATTAAAATCAGAAAAAAAATAAAATGGAGACATGGCTATTTGTATAAAAATGTATTTTTTTTTCTGTTGACAAATATTAAGTGCTCGTTATTAAAAAAAATCAAACTACTAAATACACAGGGTAGTTAGTGAGCCTCCCTCATACCCTTATACTGAGATTAAAAAAAAAAAAAATCACTGCTAGTGGTATAGTATACGTTCCGCAGATATTTTTTCCACATATAAACACATTTATTATCTATTTTTTTACTTAAAAAACAAATGTATTACTATTTAATTTTACTGTAAATTTGAAACACAAAAAACATACTGTCATACTGTTTTGAGGCTTGCTTTTATTTACCATGATATATCACTGTATAAAGCTCTGTCTTGTTCTTTTTTTCCTCCCTCATCCTTTTTTAAGACCTTGTTCTTTTTAAAAATGGTGGAGTATTCCAGTAACTGGTATTATTGAAAAAAAAATGTGGGGGCGCCTGGGTGGCTCAGTTGGTTAATCGACTGCCTTCGGCTCAGGTCATGATCCCGGAGACCCGGGATCGAGTCCCACATCGGGCTCCCTGCTCGGCAGGAAGCCTGCTTCTCCCTCTCTCACTCCCCCTGCTTGTGTTCCCCCTCTGGCTGTGTTTCTCTCTGTCAAATAAATAAAATTAAAAAAAAAAAGAAAAAAGAAAAAAAAATGTGGCTTTTTTGCAGCTTTTTGCTCTTATGAATTCTGCAACAGTGAGTAGCCTTTGTTCTTTATCTTTGTATGATTGGGCAAATATTTTTGCATAATGAACTCCTAGAGGAGCTGGATCAATGTTCATGAACTTTTCAGTGTGCTCGTTTAGCAAATACTGTGTATTGCATGCCAGTCACTATTTAGGTGTTGGCATTTCCGCAGTCAACAAAACAGATGTCCTCCATGGATCTAATCTCTGACTGGGGGCCAAGGCACATGATTTGTCAAATCATGATAAGTAATTTGAAATTTAACTTTTGGTTATATGTCAGATTCATTTAAAAATTAAAATCCGTGGGGCGCCTGGGTGGCTCAGTTGGTTAAGCAACTGCCTTTGGCTCAGGTCACAATCCTGGAGACCTGGGATTGAGCCCCACATCGGGCTCCCTGCTCGGTGGGAAGCCTGCTTCTCCCTCTCTTACTCCCCCTGCTTGTGTTCCCTCTCTAGCTGTGTTTCTCTCTCAAATAAATAAAATCTTTAAAAAAAATTAAAATCTGCAAAAATGAAATGGAGAAGTGACTTTGTAAGAATGTATTTTTTCTGTTTACAAAAAACCCCCTGTTTATTATTAAAAAAAAAAAAGACTGTTACAGAGATACGTAATATAGACAGTGAATGTCTTTCGGAGTCTTCCACTAAGACATTTTCTTGACTGAGAAAAATAATACAAAGGGGGTGCTTGTGTGTGTGTGTGTGTGTGTGTGTGTGTGTGTGCGGTGTGCGTGTGTGCTTATAGAAGTGGTGTGACTTGATATCAGTGGATATTAAGCTCCCCTCCAAAAACATTCCCTTGTTATGTTCCCACCAGCAGAGACTCACGTTTTTAAATTCAGAATTCTCAGGTTAGTTGTGAAGACAAACTGCTAATGGCAGAGATGCTTCTATTTTAGGAAAATTTTATGCCAGACTGTGCTGTTCGTATTATGTACGCACGTGTGTTGCAGGCACACAACATTGTGTGTGAGTGTTTTAATTCCTCTCATGACCCTAAAAGGCTCGTGTTTTCATACTCACTTCACAAAGATGGCAGTCATTTGCTCAAGGCTGAGGGTGAAGCTGAGGCCTCACCCAGGACGGTCTGCTTGCGAGCCCTCACTTTCCTTTTGTGCTGTGTTATCTCATTTATCCTGTGTTATCTCAGTTATCTCATGACTGTAAAGGATTGTCTTTTTATTTTGGTGGAAGGGGAATCACCTAATATATATAATCACTTAATAATATGATTATTCTTCCTTGCTTCCAACACCAAGGCACCAATAAGTATGTCTGTCTCTTTTAATTAAAAAAAATTTTTTTTGGTGGGGGGCCTTGGGTGGTTCAGTGAGTTAAGCATCTAACTCTTGATCTCAGCTCAGGTCTTGATCTCAGGGTCATGAGTCTGGGCTCCGCACTGGGTGTAGAGTTTGCTTAAAATCCTCTCCCCCTTTGCCCACCACACTGCCCTCATGCTGTCTCTCTAGAAGAAAAAAAAAGAAAAGAAAGAAGGGAATGGTTACCATAAAAGTCCATATATAAAGATTGTTCTCAGATGCAGCTAATTGGGAGGGTGTGTGAGGAGCGCGTGCTCTACTGGCTTAAGTGTTCCTAAGTATGTCTGTCTTGTAGATCTCACTGTACATTTCACTCTAGTGTAAGAACCATAAATGAAATGCATATATTTTTTTTAAAAATACTTTGTTTAGTTACTTGACAGAAACACAGCTAGAGAGGGAACACAAGCAAGGGGAGTGAGAGAGGGAGAAGCAGGCTTCCCCTCAAGCAGGGAGCCTGATGCGGGGCTTGATCTCGGGACTTTGGGACCATGACCTGAGCCAAAGGTTATGCTTAACGATTGAGCCACCCAGGCGCCCCTGAAATGCTTATCTTGTGGAGAGATAGGTAATGCCAGTTCTCTATTATTATTCTATTGGCTACAGAACAAAGCTGCTTTTTCTGTGCAGTTGTGTTGTCTGGCATTTCATGGAAATTTAGACTGGCCTGGCAGGTGGGGGAGGCCCCTGGGTCAGGTAGCTTACCAGCTAATACGGGTGTCGGCCCACACCAGGCCTCCTGTCTTCAGCCAGGAAGCGGGGGGGAAAAAAGAATCCTGCTTCATCTGCCTCCCGGAACAGTTCAAAAGGTGTTTCTTTTTCAGCAGTTGATTCTCCCCATTCTTGGCAGTGTTTCCATCCCTGTGGAATGACACTTCAAAAACACATATCTGGCCTTCAGGGTGTAAGCGTCTATGCTTAGGGCCCGGTTCAGGCCCTTGAGAATTCTGACATGGCAGGGTGTGTGGAGGTTGTTCTCGGGATAATGCATATGAAGTGTTCGTGCTGGGGAGCACTCACGTCAGGCTGCCTTTATTGGGGGGTCATGCAGCCTTCATAGAAGTGAGATTTGATTTGGGTCTTAGAGGGTAGGTAGAGTTCACTGAGCCCACCAAGGCACACCTCCCCCTCATGATAGGGTGTAGGTTGCAGGAGGCTAGAAGCAATCCGGGCTTCTCTGAAGGGGTCTTGTGAACCATGCTAAGTGAGGGGAAGGCATTTATTTATTTACTGTTTCTTTTAGAGAGAGAGAACATGAGCAGGAGAGGGAGAGAATCTTAAGCCGTCTCCACATTCATTGCGGGGCTCCATCTCACCACCCTGAGATCACAACCTGAGCCAAAGTCGAGAGAGAGTTTTGGATGCTTTACTGACTGGGCACTCCGATGAGAAGGCTTTTAATAGGTCAGTGATGTGACTAGCACAGAACAGCATATTCTCATATTGGGTTTTCAGACTTTCCCGCCGTTGGTATCCTCCTTTCTGGGTGAATCCTTCATTTGGGAATCCTACTCTGCTTCAGTCTGTATCCTACTGTTCCCCATGCTCTACATCCTCAAAGTGTTTTTCCTTCCACCAGCCCCCTCCCAGGTGCAGAGTTTACCTTTGTTGTGTTGTGTACCTGTTGGGATGTGTGTGTATGTGCTCACGCGTCTGTGTGAAGGTGGTGGAGGAATCCCGTGGGGCAGACCGCGGCTCTTTGAAGGCCGGACTGTTGGTTGGGTCCACTGGAGCCAAATTCTTCAGTCTGTTATGCCTGATCCTGGTCGGTGTGGGCAGTCGATTAACACTGGAGTAGGTCGTGAACAAGGCACCTGGGGGACCCAGTCCTTCTTCTGGGTGTCTTGTGGCGAGAACTGCTGGTATGGGGCCTTGCTTCACTTATATGGCAGGAGGAAATCTCCTTTAATCGGGGGTGCCGGAGGGTGGAGGCATTCTGATCTTTGCACAACATCTGTACACAGCTGAGAGAATCAGACACATGCCTCCCAGAAACCGGTCAATTGCAAGGCCCCACTGGACCAGAACGATGGGCCAGACAGTGGTATCAGCAGCCACGGATTGTTTCTCAGAGAACTGGCTTCTTTAAGAGATCCTATGGTAGGAAAATAGAATGTAAAAAGTTGGCTTTTGTGTAGCTCGTTGCACTCACAGAGAAAGGACTCCGTGGGGTGTGCCCTCTGATGTGGGACTTACATAATTTGCTTCTGGGTAATATTTATGAATTATGTTGAGTCATTTTTTTATCTCCATTTTTTTTTTTTTAATCTCCAGTGCCTTTTCCTGTGACTCCTACACCCCCCCACCCCTCAACATTGGCCAGGCTCCACCCTCTTCATGACCTGTTCCTCCGGTGCTCACGTAACAGCACTGTGACCTTGTGATGACACTTTGATCCTTGCTTGCACACATCATCAGTGCGTTGGGTAGGCTGGGTCTGTACAAAGGTTTGAGGGCTAGGTAGGAACACATGAACTTGTGCTCACCCCTGAATTCAGCAGTGTTGACGCTATCTGTAGGTCACCTGGGGTCAGTTTTCAACACTGCAAACGGATGGTGGTTCTTGAATTCACGGAAGAACATATCAGCCAATTGTGCCCAGCTTCTTTTTAGGGGTGGGGTTTAGATTAGGACATATTCCAGGCATCAGCAGGTTTTCCCATTTGGAACTGTGGTGCAGTGAAGAAGAGTGTTTGTTGGTTTCAGTTAAGGGTTTCAGAACCTTCGTGATTGTTTAAGAAACCAGTGTCACATGGACAGGCTGGGTGCGAGGCTTTATGTAATGTGAACATGAACTCTAAAAGGTTGTTTAGCATGGTGAGATGAAAACGCCCATCCTTCACTGCCCCTCCCCCCACTAGTAAGGTCTCTCTCTCCCTGTTAGTGACCTCACTGTCTTCCTGGTCCATGAATGCCCTAAAGACAAAAGACCAGTTGGCCTCCACCTTACTCTTCATTCTGGGTTTCCACCACCATGCAGTCCTGTCCATTTTTAGTCTGATGCTCTCTCTCCCCTCTGCTGTGGTCTTATTGCAGCCCCTTCATTTCCTGCCGTACTCACCCCATTGGCTCTCCTGAGTCCATAATTCCTTTCCACTCCTCCCCACTGTTTCTCAAGATCCATCCACACTGGACTGATCTCCAAGCCCTGGTTGTGTCACCCCTCCTTGTGTGAAGATTTATAGTCACTCTTGCTGTGGGATTGTTTGCTGTTTTTTCCTTCCTCCTCCACCTACCCCCCACGAAGGAAGTGGCTCGTAATAGAAGGAGCCTAATCCTCCCTCTCCCTAATGGCAGTGTGGTTGGAACAGAATGTGAATTCAGTGGGAACAGGGAACCTCCCCATCATTGCCACAAGACTAAGCCAGTGCGTGGTACCGAGCCAGGTGTAAGGTGGGTGCTCGCTGAGTGCTGTTTGGCCAAACAGGGGAGCGAATGGGTGATTATGACTTCTCTCTCCCTAGTGTCTTGCTTCCTCCTGCATATGGACTGAGCCCAGATATCAGTGTTGGGTCTGATCTGTGTTTTTCAAGATTACTCTGAGTGCAGTATGAACTTTTATGAGGATTTGAGTTTCCCATCTAGGAATGACAGTTAAAATATCTAAAGTTCCTCCTGCAGTTACTAGTTTATTCAGTAATTCAGTAATGAATCATTTTATAATCGAGAAAGAGAAGGAACTTGGGTACCTCCCCCATAGTATTCTAAGTCTCTCTAGATATTTCTAGATTGTTACTTGGAGGCCAAAAACATGAATCAGTGTGTTTATTTTTAAAATGATATGAGATGAATAAAAGGGTTGTAGTGTAACCTTTAGTGTCCGTTGTATGTCTGGGCCAGTGCTGGGTATTTTATGTATCCTGTAATCATCAGAACATGGTGAGGATTGGCAGTGAGGGGCCTGAGGCAGAGTGGTAACGGGCCTAGGGTCCCATCGTGTGGTGGTGGCGTATCTGGGGTTTGAACTGAGATCTGTCTAGTACAAGACCTGTGTGCTTTCATGGCTCAACTGGGTTTTAAGTTAATTGAATTCCAAGGCCAATACTTTACTCAGGCAAGCCCAAACAAAGGAAATAACTAAAAGCTGAGAGCCTAGTAGTTAACAGGACCCTGGGAGGCAGGTAATCATATGAAAAGGCAATCAAGGGAAGCTGTTCGATTAAGCATAAAACTCAGCTCAGAGCCTTCTAGAAGGCATGCCAAAGAAGGACGGGATTGAACAGCAAGCATTATTGGGAAAACGAAGCAGGTCAGTTTAGCACAAGAAGCACTTTTCTGTGGGCCTTCATCCTGAGCTTTTGAACAAGACAGTGGGCAGTAGCTTCCATATGCAGCAGGAGTTTGTAGACCACCTGTGAATATCAGGCTCTCTCAGAGGTGCCGGGACTGTGCTTGTGTGTGCACAGTACTGACAGGATAATGGTGGCTCAGGCCTCCGGCAGAGGGAATATTCCATAGAACAGAGCAGCATGGCCCACAGGGAACGCTTCCTGGGATCCACTTGGGTAAGGGCAAAGAACTTCAGTCTGCATGGGCAGACCTTTGGAGGATGGGAGCAAGAGAAGACTCAGTGAGGTGTATTCAGCAGGCGGGGGCGGGAGGGGAGGAAGCAGGAGAATCCCGGAGCAAGGGTGAGGAGAGTCCCTTTGTCAGAGGTGGGATGGGCAGGCTGGCCAAAGTGAGGTCATGAGGCTCTTGGCACATCCCACGGGCAGTGTCCGGCCGTTGTGCTGGGAAAGTCAAAAGACCTGGCCTGGCTTCTCGCCGCTTAGTGAGTGACCACAGCAGAGCCAAGACATGTCAGAAGGCAGGGCTGATCCCGTTCCAGTGCTCCTGGCCGCAGGACCAGCAGGCTGTACCTTCAAGTGTGGAGTGATGACCTGGTGTGAACTTAGCCATTCTGTGGCTGCCAGCCGAGCGCCCTATCTTGCCAGGCCTCCTGAGCACTGGGGGCTCAGAGGTGCGAGGCAGCTCCTGCTGGACACCACCTCTTCCGTGTCTCCAGGGGTGGTTTCATTTTGAGCTGCGCCATCACCGGATGGTACCCCCAGGATGTGAACTGCCAGACGCACCCCAAGTCGTTCAGCGAAGCAACTTCTAGCTATAACTTTGCCCTGTTCTGAAAAGCTTTTGCAGGGCAAAAAAATGGGAGAGTGGCTCTGATGCCTGCTGGTCTGGGTTCGAATTCCGAGTCTGCCACTAATCTCTGCCTTTGATCGAGGTACCTTAACCTCTGTGGTAATTACAGCTCCCGTCCTTCCGAGGGTGGTTGTAAAGATGAAATGAAATCGGAGAATGTCCTATTATAGGCGCTTATTTAATACCTGCTAATTGTTACTACAGTTAGTATTTATTTAGATAAAAATAGATGAAGCATGGGGCGCCTGGGTGGCTCAGCTGGTTAAGCGACTGCCTTCAGCTCAGGTCATGATCCGGGAGACCTGGGATCGAGTCCCACATCGGGCTCCCTGCTCGGCGGAAGCCTGCTTCTCCCTCTCTCACTCCCCCTGCTTGTGTTCCCTCTCTGGCTGTGTTTCTCTCTGTCAAATAAATAAAATCTTTAAAAAAAATAGATGAAGCAAATAGAAAGTGATGGCAGTGGGAGACCTAGGGTAAAGGTAGCATGTGGCTAGGGTTAAGGATGCTTGGGGTTTGTCCAGAGGTTCCTGGTATCCAGAGAAAGCGGGGAGGACAGATCAGGAAGGCAGAGTGACTGCTGATGGGTATGAGGTTTTCTTTGGGGGTGATGGAAATGCTCATGAATTAGGTAGCAGTGGGGATCACAAGTGTGGGTGAATGTATTGAGGGCCACTGAGTTGTGTGCTCTACAATGATGAATTTTATGGTACACGAATTAGATCTCCATTTTTAAAAATCCAGTTAATAGGCCATCAGTCCATGAGGCCGCTTGGGTAGCTCAGTTAGTTAACCATCTGACTTTTGGTTTTGGCTCAGGTTTTCTTCTTAGGGTCCTGGGATTGAGTCCCGAGTCAGGCTTTACCCTAAATGGGGAGTCTGCTTGAGACTGTCTCCCTCTGCCCCTTCCCCTGCTCACATCCGCCCTCCCTCCCTCTCCCTCTCAGATAAATAAATCTTAAAAAAAAAAAAAATACAGGCCATAAGTTTTTGAGCAGCTGGACTCCTGCTGGTCCTGCCCCAGCTGCCTGTCACCTCAAGTAGGTTGTGCATGCCCTCAGCAGACGCATGCCCAGCTTGCCGTGTGTCTCTGCGCTTCCCCACATTTCTTAGCTCTCTTGAGAGGGAGTAACATGTATCACTTCTGTCCTGAAGCATTTAAGAGTGGGTGGGGGTTCCTCTTAGTCTTCCTCTCATCCCAGCAACCTGGACTTTGTACATTGAGGTCGTGGAGTCACATGGAAACTGCTGCTTGCAGTACCGAGTCCCCTTATGGGAGCCAGCAGCCAAGCAGAGTCACCAGGCCTTCGCCAGACATGGTATCACATTAGGCAGTGAGCTCCTCCTTGGGATGTGTGTGGGCATCAGAGGAAGACACCTTTTCTGGGTATGGCGGCTTGGAGAGCTGTCCTCCTTGCCCCTCACCTGGGTGTGCTGTGTGATGTGGGGCGCCTCTCTCCCAGCAGGAAGCCATAGCAGGTGCAGTGGGACCTGTGGCTTTTAGGACCCGTGTGGGGGCAGCTGGCTGTGGCCAAGTACGCAGCAGCTGTCCTGGTAACATCTGTCAGAGGGCGGATTCAGCTGTCAGGCTCGGGAGCACCTTTCGTGACCTGGGATCCCAGGTAACAGCACTGGGTAGCGTCAGCCCAGTGTCAGAGGATTCTGTTTTCCTGCCCTCAAAGAGAACTTGGTTGGGGCAGGAAGAAACTGTTCTTAGCTAATGGTTTAGTGCTGACGTAGTTCCGTAAATGGTCTGATCATCGTGGGTGCTTTAAAAGCCATCACGGGATGGTCCTCTGTTGTTTGTTTATTATGGACTTGCTCATGTTGTTGTGAGTTTTTAATAACCCTGCTCCCTAGGGGCGCCTGGGTGGCTCAGTTGGTTGGACGACTGCCTTCGGCTCAGGTCATGATCCCAGAGACGCGGGGTCGAGTCCCACATCGGGCTCCCTGCTCACTCCCCCTGCTTGTGTTCCCTCTCTGGCTGTGTTTCTCTCTGTCAAATAAATAAATAAAATCTTAAAAAAAAAAATAACCCTGCTCCCCAAATCTTGTGGCTTATAAGCCTGGTGCGAGTCCATAGACACAGATCATGGAAATGACTTCAGTACACATTTGATCTGATGCATGTGGCCGAACATCAAGGTGAAGCAAAGGCGGAGCTGGGAGTTCCACACACGGTGCCGTCTGAGGCCCCAACCCGATGGCAGTGTCGCCTGTCCTCCTGGGAAGGGGATGGCCACGTCTCCTTCACAGTCTGGCTTCCTGTCTGCTCGTAGACAGTATGGTGGGTTGGGAAGCCATTTGGTCGATGAGAAGGCCTTCCACCTGAGACCTGCTCTCGACCTGGAGCTGTTGCCCGGAGCAACCTTATGTGGCTACCTCGTCCTCGCTGCCCCAGCACACTCAGGTGTTGCTAAGTGGCACAGCCTACTGCTGGCCGAACCTAGGGTGACCCAGCATGGGAACTAACTGGGACCACTGTGAGCCAGGACTTGGGCCAGCCCTGGGATCATGACCTGAGCTGAAGGCAGACACGTCACCAACTGAGCCACCAGGTGCCCCTAAGCCGTAACTCTTGATCCTAAGTTGTTCTTGATCAGGTGAGAGAAGGAGATGGGCAAGGAAGGAACTTCCCTACAAGGCAGGTGCTGCTTCCTGCCATCACCAAACCTGCATAGGAAGGAGCAGGGGCAGGTTTTTTGAAGGAAGTGGCATGTGAGTTCATCCTGAAGACACAGCTTTGGTGGCTACCATAGAAAAGGGAAGAACATTCTTAGGAGGAAGAGCAGTGAAGCCAGAAGAGGCGGCAGTGTGTAAGATGTGTCTAGGCAAGCTGATGGGAAGCCTCACAGCGAGGATGCCGTGGGGTTATTTTATTCAACTTTTTATGTTTAACCAATTTTCAACTTACAGAAAAGTTGCCAAAATGGTACAAAACGAGTTTCCTTTTATTTTTCACCCGGCTTCCCTTGGTGTTAACATCTTTTAAAATATAATATAGTTACCAAGAATAGGAAATTAACATTGGTAGGTATTGTTAAGTATAAACCAAGGGTGGACAGACTTTTTCTCTCTTTCTTTTACTTTCATTAAAGATTTTATTTGAGAGAGAGACAGTGATAGAAGGAGCAGGGGGAAGGGCAGAAGCAGACTTCCTGCTCCGCAGGGAGCCCAAGTTGGGGGCTCCATCCTGGGACTCCGAGATCATGACCGGAGCCATGTAGGTGCCCCAGGGCACTTTTTCTGTAAAGAGCCAGAAAGTAAATACTTTAGGTTTCGTGGCTTGTAAGATGTCTGTCACAACTCCCTGACTCTGCAAGAAAGCAGTCATAGGTCATCTCTAAATGAGTATGACTGTTTTCTAATAAAACTTTATTTTCAAAAGTAGTCAACAGCCTGGATAAATACTTGACCATAATTTGCCAATCCCTGAACTAAACAACATCCCTTATTAGAATTTTACTAGCTGTTTTTCCACTTAAGTCTTCCTTCTGTCTCAGGGGCCTGTCCAAGATCCTGCCTTGCACCTAGTTGTCATACCTCCTTAGTCTCTTCCCGTCTGTGACAGTCCCTTCACCTGTCCTAACCTTGTTATCTTATAGAATGCACCCCAGTTGGGTTTTGGCCAATGTTTACTCGTGTTTGGCCAATGTTTACTCGTGTTTGGAGGGAGGTTTTGCGTCTGTGGCAAGAAAACCACCAGAATGGTGCCATGTCCTTCTGAGTACATTGCCTCAGGTGGTTCATTACCAGCGATGTCTGCCTTGATCTCTAGGTTGGGTTGGTGTCGGCAGGGTTTCTCCTCTGCAAAGCTCCTGTTCTCCTTGTAGTTAATAAGTATCTTGGGAGAGAGAACTTTGAGACTGTGCAAATCCTGTTTCTCTCGGGACTTTTGCCCACTAATTTTAGCACATCTACTGGTACATCTCTTCCACAATAATTCTTATTGTGAGTCTGTCTAATGGCAATTCCCTGTTTCTCTCATCTACATTTATTAGTCAAAATTCTATGGGGAAGAGCTGTGTCCTCCCTCCTGTTGCTGTATTTATTTGATTATTTATATCACTGTGAGTCACGGATATTTAGTCTACTGTTCAAAACCCAGTACTCCACTAGCTGGCAGTGAACATTCTGAGGAGGAAAGATTAAACAGTCCCATTTACAGTAGCATCAAAAAGAATCAAATACTTGGGAATAAATTTAAACAAGAAGACTGAAGACTTTTCCACTGGAAACTACAAAATGTTGCTGGAAGAGAATAAAAAAGACTTAAGTAAATGGAAAGACATTTTGTGTTTATGGACACCCCGGAAGCCATAATTCATTAAAATGGCATTACTCCCTCAAAACAGAACACAGAGTCACTGCAGTCTCTAACAAAATCCCCATGCCTTTTATGTGAAAACGGAGAAGCTGATCCTAAAATTCTGTGGAATTGCAAGGAACTTCAGATAGCCAGTCTTGAGAATGAAGAACAAAATGGGAAGACTCTTACTTCCTAATTTTGAAACCCACCTGAAAGCTATAGTAATTAAGGCAGTGTGGTGCTATTATAAGGATAGACCTAAGGTCAATGGAATAGAATTGAAATTCAGAACCTAATTCTTACACATATGGTTAAGTGATTTTTGACAAGAGTACCAAGGCCATTCGATAAAGGGAAATACCCTTTTCAACAAATGCTGCTGGGACAACTAGATATCCACACACAAGAAAGAAGTCGGACCCCTTACCTTTCTTTATACCATATACCAGAATCAACTCAAGGTAGATCAAAGACCTAAACAAATATTGGAAATAAACTTATAAAACTCATAGGAGAAAACATAGAGGTGAATCTTAATGATGTTGGACTTGGCGGTGGTTTCTCACCTATGACACCAGAATCATATGCAACAAAAGAAAAAGCAGATTAATTGGACTGTTTTGAACTCAATGTGTGCCCTTAGTATTTATCTGTTGAAATCTTAACCTTTAATGTATTGGTTTACATTTGGGGAGGTAATTAGGTTATGAGGGTGGAACCCTCATGAATGGGATTAGTGCCCTTACAAGAAGTGACAGGAGAGTGGGTGCCTGGATGGTTCAGTCCCTTAAGCATCTGACTCTTGATTATGGCTCAGGTCATGATCTCGGGGTCCTGGGATTGAGCCCCACATCAGGCTCCTGCTCAGTGGGGAGTCTGCTTGAGGATCCTCTCTCTCCCTCTGCCCCTCCCCCCGAAAAATCTTTTTAAAAAAGTGACAGGAGGAC
Source organism: Spilogale gracilis (assembly GCA_004023965.1). Lineage (NCBI taxonomy): Eukaryota > Metazoa > Chordata > Mammalia > Carnivora > Mephitidae > Spilogale > Spilogale gracilis. The sequence goes on along the minus strand of PITA01027078.1, from coordinate 3,454 downwards.
TTGCTTCCTCTTTCTGCTTTGTGTCATGTGTGACTATGAGAAGACAGCTATCTACAAGCCAGGCAGCAGATTCTCACCAGACACTGGATTTACTGGTGCCTTGATCTGGATTCCCCAGCCGCCAGAAGTGTGAGAATAAGTGCTGCTTCTGCTGCTGCTGCTGCTGCTGCTTCTTCTTCTTCTTCTTCTTCTTCTTCTTCTTCTTCTTCTTCTTTTTCTTCTTCTAAGATTTTATTTATTTGACAGAGGGAGCACAAGTAGGCAGAGCAGCAGGCAGAACGGCAGGCAGAGGGAGAGGGAGAAGCAGGCTTTCCACTGAGCAGGGAGCCAGATGCAGGGCTCTATCACCAGGACCCTGGGATCGTGACCTGAGCCAAAGGCAGCCACTTAACGACTAAGCCACCCAGGCGCCCCAAAATAAGTGCTGCTTGTTTAAGCTGCCTAGTCTAGGATATCTGTTACAGCAACCTGAGCTAAGACATGGACTTCATAAAAATTAAAAACTTTGATGCATCAGAGGACCCTCTCAAGAAAGTGAAAAGACAACTCACATGAGGAGAAGTATTTGCAAATTATGTATTTGATAAAGTTCAAGGGTCTAGCATATGTAAAGAATACTCATAACAGGGGCGCCTGGGTGGCTCAGTCGTTTAAGTGACTACCTTCAGCTCAGGTCATGGTCCTGGAGACCCGGGATCGAGCCCCACATCGGGCTCCCTGCTCAGCAGGAAGCCTGCTTCTCCCTCTCTCATTCCCCCTGCTTGTGTTCCCTCTCTGGCAGTGTTTCTCTCTGTCAAATAAATAAAATCTTTAAAAAAAAAAAAAGAATACTCATAACAACAACATGAAAACAACCCAGTTGAAAAATGACCAAAGGACCTGAATCAGTATTTTTCCAAAGAAGATACACAAATGGCCTCAAACACATGAAGATTCTCAACATCATTGGTTGTTAGGGAAAGGCAGATCTAAAGCGCAGTGAGATACCATATCATATACACTAGAATGGCTCTTTAAAACGAAAACGAAACCAGAAAATAACTGATATAGGTGGAAACATGGAGAAATTGGAACCCTTGTGTGTTGCTGTTGGGAATGCAAAGTGGTGCATCTCTTGGGGAAAGCAGCATGGCAGTCCCTCTGCGCATTAAGCATAGCATGATCACATGACCCAGCAATTCCATGTCCAGTTATATACCCAGAGAACTGAGAAGAGGCACTCAGACCCATGCTTGTACATGAATGTAGGAGCATTATTTGTGAAATATGAAAAAGCAAAAAACACCCCAAATTCCATTGTCTAATGAATGAGTAAATAAAGTGTGGTAGATCCCGTACCTTGGAATAGTACTCAGCCATAAACAGGAACGAATGGCTGACACCTCCTATGATAAGGTGAACCTGGAACACATGGTGCTCAGTGCAAGAAGCCGGTCACAAAGGACCTGCTGATAGTTGGATTCTGTTCATGTGAAATGTTTGTAATAAGCAAATTCACAGATTAGAGGTTGCCAAGGGCTGAGCAGTGGGCATGATTGCTTCCTGGGTACTGTGTTGCCTTTGGGGTGATGACAAACTTCCGTAACTGGAGAGTGGTGATGGTTGTATGTCCAGAATATACTCAGTCCCACTGTGCCGTATACTTTAAGATGGCAAATAGGTGATGTGTATCTTGCCACAATAAAAAAAAATAATAACCCTAGAGATGAATTACAACACCACCCACCAAGCCAAGAACATTATTTGGGTGCTTAGACTAGCAATGGCTACCTGCTTTAGCATCGGACCTCCTTTGGGGTGTCTTCTGGGCCAAGCCCTGTGTTTCCTTGAGCTTTTTCTTAATTTATGGCTCTGTGAGATGTTCCAAGCTCATCTTTTGTTTGCCATGCACCAGCCTGGAACCAACTAGTTCTTTAAGAAGCCCTCGTTCCTTTTATTGGAGAATGGTCTTTAGAAACCAAAATCTGGGTTCTTGGTGACAGTGCTGATTTTCACTGTGATCTGCCCCAGAGAATAGGAATGGGAGGGACAGTAACCCAACATTCTTTGCCCAAAGTCCTAGAACCATTCAGTGATAGGGCAGTTTTGAACTGGCTCCCCCCACCCCCCCAAGCTGTGAGCTCACTTTCCCTTCAGGCCCTTCTGGACACTCTCCCTTCCCCCACCTTTCTATGACCTGCCATTTTGTGCCTCCCTCCATCAAGAAGCACTCTGCGGCCACCCAGCTGTGAACTGGCACTGGCTATCTCTGCCATTCATTCTGGCAAGGAAGGAGCTGCCACGTGTCTCTGCGCAGGAAGGGCAGAGATCATTCCCTGACTTGGTTTGTCTTCACTTGTCCAGCGGGCACAGTCTGGGCACATAGCATGTTTGAGGTTTGTGGCAGAGCCGCTCTTCAGTTTGAGTGGAGTGTTTCACCTCAAGGCAGTTTTACCTTTGACCCTTGTCTTCAGTGTCCTCAACTGTCAGTGTTTCTATATAACACTTCACAGAATGTTTCCACAAGCATCTTTTGTGCAAAAGCCTGGCAGGGACTAATAGCGCATCTCATTGGCCAAGCCTTGGTGAGGGGAAGGGATTTATCAAGATGATGGGAAAGCCAATACCCAAATTTGGTTCCTTGAACTCCTTCCAAGTCCCACACCCTTTTCGTTAAGTCCCTCTGCCTGTTTGGCTACTAATACTGTTTTATAATACAGTGGACTCTAGAGAAATCAGAGCAAAAGCTGGGGCCGTTCTGCTCCGCTCAATGTTATGGTCCCTTCTCTGCGGAACCACATCTAGCTAGAAAAGTCATGGTTTAGTAGAAGCTCGAATATTACTTTTGGAAAGTAACCTTTGCTACGGCACAAATATAGGAATCCCAGAGTCAGTAGATGGTGCCGAAGGAGCTAGTCCCTTCCTTTAGGGATCCTTGAATGGGAGCATTTGAAATTTGGACGTAATACTGCCATTGTGGAGAAGTATGTAAAAGGGAAGTAGGTTTTTGCTCTGTTTTGTCTTCCTGCTAAAATAATACAGGCTGTTCTTCATGCCAGAAAACAGGTGAAGTGGGATAAAGGTGCCATCAGTTTCCATACTGGCTGGTGAAAGTTTGCAAAACTGAGCTAATCTTTTCTACAGATGGTAGAAAAATTGGGCCAGAGGGGCACTGGGTTTGGCAGGAGCTCTGAGCCCAGAAGAGCTGTTCCAGTGCCTTTTAGAGTGACTGGAGAGCTGGGCTCTTTTCTGTCGGCCCTTCGCTAGGCATTGTCTTCTGTCCCCCTCCCAGTAGCCTCTGGGGCCTTTGTCCACTCCCTGCTCTCTGCCCCTTTAGTTAGAGGGACTTGTGCTGCATCAGCTATAAAGTGACCGAGCCTAGACATAAATTAAGGCTTTTCTGTTGGAAGTCAAGGTGAGCTGATCAAGGACGGTTGAAAGACATTGCGTGGGAACTCGCTCTGCTCTTGTTGGC
>PITA01027077.1:0-21579 GCA_004023965.1 Spilogale gracilis | reverse complement strand
TGGGGGGGGAGACCTCCAGTCCTGTTGGGGTTTTGGCAGGTGGGAGACCTCCAGTCCTGCTGGCGTGTGGCGTCCCTGTGTGCTCACCCCCATGTCCTTTCTAGCCACTTGCAAAACGGTTTTGCTCTGTTTGGAGGCAAACCTCGATTGCAAGCTCCTATTAGCAAGAAAAGTGTGAGTACCGTGGCAGCACAGTGGGAGGCCGCGAAGTAGCTTCCACGGAGGCGGCCAGGCCCTCCTTCGACTGCTCTCTGCCTTGTCCCCTGTGCTCCTGACTGGGACCGACCCTGCAGGTAGGAGACAGGCCCTGAGTGCCTTCCGCCTCTCCCGTACTGCGAGCCACCCTCCTGTCCACCGCGACCCCTCCGCGGTCATGCAGAGCTTGACCATTCTACAACAGGAGGGACGACAGCAGAGGCAGCCTTTCCATCAGTTTCCCTCTGAGGTGACTGGAGACGAGTACAAACATCAGGACAAATTCTATTCTGGTTTTTGGCGTTTTTCTTGTGTGACCCAACCACACAGGGAGCTGCCCTCGCTCTGGGATCACGGGGAGCTCACGAGCAAAGCTGAGGGTTGCCTGCAGGGCTGCTCACTTCCTTCCCGCCCTTGTGAAGCCATCCAACCAGTGTGGGTGTTGGGACAGGGCGCTCGCCCCCTCCTCCTGGCTGTTCTCTCTCCTCCTCGCACATGCTCTGCAATGACGAGATGCTGCGTGTGCTAACAGGCGCATCACTGGGGACAGAAAGAAGGAGCAAGGAGCCCGCAGACTTCCAAAACACGACTTCTGTCCCCGTTCCACAAGGGAAGTTGCTCGGAGGAAACGGAGCACGGCCCTCTCCGCCCCCTTTCCACCAGGGCGTCGGTGCTCCCAGCCGGTGCCTTCCCCCATGGCTCCCAGCGGCCCCCCACGCCTGCCCTCCTCCACACACGCGGGGAGCCCAGCGCGGCCTCCCACGGCTCCCAGGGCCCTTCCTCGTGTCTTCCCACTCAGCTGTTCCACAGGCTCCCTCCATGGGCAGCGGCCGTGAGCAGACCCCTCTCCCCACTTTCCCGGGGACCCCTGCACCCTCTGCCCCTGCGCAGCTCCTCAGGCTACCTGACTCAGCTCCGTGGCTCACCCCTCCCCACAGAACGGCGCGGGCCACTGAGTAACCTGACCGTGGTTTTCAGGCCTTGCCTTACGCGGCTTCTTGGGAGGGTCTGGCACAGCCGCTCGGTCCTCCTCAGTCCCCACCATGGCGCCCGGGATAAGACTCCCGCCATGTCCCCTTCTCCTACGGATTCTGTCACCACGCAAGCTGATCTTCTCTGCTCATACCCCCACTGACATCTGTGCTCGCACACCCCACAGTTTCTGGGCCTGCTCGATACACCCGCCATCTCGGTGAGGGTTCTGTGACAACACTGGGGACCCCAGACCCCGTCGGGCTGAGCATTCCCTGCAAGAACCCCAGGACTCATACTGAGGGTTTGTTGGAGATGAAGCGTGCAGGTTAGAAGGAAAAGACTGGGTGTCATGCATGGGAGGCCTGGAGAGGGCCCAGCGTCCCCGCCGAGGGCCGTCCTGCGTGCCCCGGTGTCCCCCAGCAGAGGCCCGGAGAGGGCCTAGCGTCCCCGCCGAGGGCCATCCTGCGTGCCCCGGTGTCCCCCAGCAGAGGCCCGGAGAGGGCCCAGCGTCCCCTCAGTCCCCACATCGGCAGTGCCAGCACTAGCAGCGCGCCTTCTGCTTGCAGGGGCCACAGCGCCCCCCCCCCCAAGCACAGCATTAGGGTGAATATCAAGGGCTTATCTGGCTCTGTGGGAGTGATTTGTCAGGCCCTTTCCATCAGAATGGTTATCAGCAGGTTGGTAATGGGATCTGCACCCTTCTGACCTCTGTGCATTGTTTCCACCCTGAAATCATTAGCTCTCTCTGGCTGGAAGAGCCCTTTCTAAGGAGATTCCTGCACCTACCCTAATGGGCAGAGAGGCCTGTAAGGGATTAGCTCCTTGTCTTGGAGGTGGGTGGGGGAAGGGACAGAGCCCTGTCTCCCCGGGACTGCTGGCACACTGGTCCACACGACTCCCGCCCCTGCCGGCCCCACTCTGCCGGCGAGCAGGACGCGGCCGCATAGGCTGGTGACAGTGTCACATCAGCGGGGGGGGGGGGGGGGGGGGGGGGGGGAGGGGCGGGGGGGGGGGGGGGGGGGGGGGGGGTGGAGCTGGCAAAGGCAGGGCCCCCACCCCGCCCAACCCCCTCGGCCTGGGTCCGGCGGGGGAGGAAGGAGCCACAGTCAGGGGTGGGATGGGCCCCAGGGCTCCGGGCTCACACGCTGCACAGGGCAGGAGGGCTCCGTGCTGCTGGCCCCACCTCTGCGTGGGGTCACTGGCACCCCCAGGCCGGGCTCACCTCCCTCTACCCTCACCCTGCCTCTGACACTGACATCAGGCACGGGGCCAGGAGGGTGACATGTGCTGGAGGGGACAGCGAACGTCCCCCCGTCTACGTCCCCCACGGGACAGCCCTGCTCTCGTGGAAACCTCCGTGTCTGAGGGCCGAGCACCCGCCTCTCCACCTACAAACTGTCCCCTTGGCCGCGAGTCTCATTTCAGGAAGAACTGCTCATGGGCTCCTTGGAAACGGGCAAAGCCCCGTTTTGTAAGAGACAAGTCCTTGAGATAAAGAGAAATTCCTAGGGCAGCGGGGTGGCTCAGTGGGCTAAGCATCTGGCCCTTGCGTTTGGCTGAGGTCCCGATCTCAGGGTCGTGGGATCGAGCCCCACGTCGGACTCTGCTCTGGGCGTGATGAAGCCTGCTTGCGAGTCTCTCCCTCGCTCTTCCCCCCTAACAAAAGACAAAAAATTGTACAAAATCCCGTCTGCTGCCTGCACCCCCTTCACAGAAGGCTAGCGGCACGAGGGTTTCCATCACACCGTTTGTCGAGGGTGGTTTCCGTTTGGAAAGCTCCCTTCATCTGTTGAAGAATAAAGCTGGTGACAGTCCAACTTCTTCCCGACGCTCGTGTGTCTGTGTGTGCGACGCTGGGTGGTCTGCCACGGGGGCCACACACAGCTCGGAGGCTACACGCGAACCGCGAGGGTCGGCGGCGTCTGCGCTGGCAGGACGTCTAAGCTGTCCTCAGCGAAGTCCGAGCAGCCTGTGAGGGCTCTAGCTGATCTCTTTCTAGACACAATGAATCATCGAAAGCGGAACCCTAAATAGCAGGCTTTTAGTCTGCGTGCACTGCGGACAGGAGGAGGGACCAGGTTAGCATGTGTCCCCCGCACACTGATGACAGGAGGGCCTTGCCCCCCAGGGACGCCGTGCCCGGAGCTGGGAGGACCTGGCGGGAGGCTCTCCTAAACGGGGCCCAGCGAGAAGAGCGCGAGGACCCCGGGCTCCGTCCCCAGCCCTCCATCGTGGACTCACACCCTTTGGGCAGCGAGCGCCATCGCCCTCCGGGACGGGAGCACGGAGACGAGCTTGCTAGGGCCGGGTCTGCCCCCGAGCTCCAGGTGGGACTCGGCCACACAGCTTCGTCCGCACAGGGGCGACAGCCCACAAGGCCAAATCCCAGGCTTCAGACCGCGAAGTGGGGGGCAGTGTGCCCCACTCAGAGCTGTGATGGCCGACCTAATCTGTGTCCAAGGTGGGGACCTTCCTTCTGAGGCGCACCGGGGAGAATCCCGTCCCGGGGGTCAGGAGGCCGCAGGCGAATGCTGACTGTACGCACATTGCCTTTCCGACCGCATTGACTGCTGAGAACCGCTCTGTTTCCCAGTCTCTGCTGGACACGCCCTTCCCAAATACGGGCCCACAAGCCTTCCCTGAGGGACCGGAAAACACAGCCCAACCAGGCATGGGGGACTGAAAATACAATCCTGTTTTCTTCTTTTGTTGTTGTTGGGAATATAGGCCTTGATTTCAGTTATCAACTTTGAAAAAAAATCCAGAGCTGCCACCGTGGAGATAAGACCCCGACCGTCTGCCATGTCTCTAACTCTCCACCTGCCTTCTGGGTAAAATGGCGCTCTGCAATGACTGGTTTTTGTTCACTCGTCAGCTACCAAAAAAAAAAAAAGTTATCGCTGCTCTCAAATCAGCTAAAAGGACAGAAATTCTGCAAATTGATTTCTCGACGTACGTACTTCAAACCTAATACCTCTCCGCAGTGTCAGAAATTGTATAATGCAATGTTGCATGCAGATCGTATTTAATGTGGCTGTTTCGGTGACTCCCTTTATGTTATGTAATTTCACTGAAACGATCCTTTTGTTGCCACTTTATGTGTGTGGCTCATTTTGACACTTCCCACTTATCACATGAAATATTCGTTAGATCCAGTCCCTGTAAATAAAAGCAGCGGGAGTGAGCTGCTCTCCGCGTCCTTGTGCGGAGCCGTCCGGTCGGGACCCAGGGACACCCGGGCCTCCCCACGTCCTCCTTGCTCTTTGCAGCCGGGTGTCCCGTCCTCAGAGCCGGAGACACGGCCCCAGAGGCATCAGGCTGCCCAGTGTCCGTGTGGTCCGCGAGCTCTCGCCAAGGCAGACACACATCCTGGAAGGACTCGAGCCTCCGGGTGAGCTTTCCCAGCAACATCTGTGTTGCCAAGCTGAACAAAGTCATTTTAAAGTCCGGGTGAGGAGTTCGAAGTCCCCCCCAAGTCTGTCAGCTGGGTGACGGCAGCTCGGGTCCCTCTCTCCAGTGTCCTCTCCCCTTGCTGTAGCTCCTGGGAGGACACTGCAGGCTTGGGGCATGAAGACACAGGTCCCTGCGCTGGCCCCCATCACAGGGTCATGAACCCCCGCCTGTCGGGCTGTGGTCAGACTCTGCCTGCCCCACGGACCTCCTCAGTTTCCCCTCTGGGCCACCACAGCCCTTACGCTCATGGCCTAGGTCAGGAGCACCCCCTGCTGTCCTCCAGGGGAAGATGTGTCCTGCCACGTGGCTGTCCCCTCCCACTGGGTCTCTACGTCGTCAGCCTGCTGTTTCTGCCTCCCCGGGGCCGGACGGCTCAGGAGTGTGTGTGCGCTGTCGGATTCATGCCCTGAGACGGGCTCCGGGTTCTGGATCTGCCCAGCCCCAGCCTGCCCTTCTGAGACGCAGCTAACAGCTAACTGACACCTGTGGGATGAGCTAGTGGCTGGAATCGAGGACACAGTATCGGTCCCAGGGCACACGCACCTGTGGGGTCAATGGGGTCCGTGCGTTCCTTTATCTTAAACTCCAGTTCCCTTTGGGGTGCTGACACATCCCCCACGTGGACGGGGGGAGCAAGTGTCCAACCACAGTGGTCGCCATCCCTTCGTCCTCGAAGCTGCCGTGGCTGGTCCCGAGCCCACTCCCAATTTCTAAAGAAGAGCCATCTCAGTGTCCCCGTTTCGACCAGGACGGTTCCAGGAAGAGCAGTAGTGTTTCCTGGCTCCTAAAGGCACAGTCCTGACCTGCAGTCTTTCAGTGTGTGGAACGCACGCGCAGGAGCACGGGGCGTGTGTCCCGGAGGCTCGGTGGCGGTGCCCCTGACCGCGGCGTCTGCGGCGCCCACGGGATGGTGCCGGCCGGGAGGCGGCCGTGGTGCTGACACAGACCACCACGCAGTCCTCGCCGCCCCACGGCCGCGTGCCCGCCGTCAGATCACAGCCCGCTCTGCGGTCCCTTCTTACAAAGGCACTAATCCTGTCACAGGCCCTGTCCTCCATCTCGCCTCCAAGAGGCCCCATCTCCAATCACCAGCACACGGGGACACACGCCATCTTGCTGCCCACAGTTTCAAGCCACTGCCAGTGTCCTGGCCTCATGCCCAGCTCTCCTTCCTGGTCCTAGAGGCCGGGACCCCAAGTTCTGCGGGAAACTCTGCAGTGGACTTGACGCTCATCCCCTCAGAGTAAGAGACCAGAGAGCGTGGAGGAAGGTCTGCCTCCTGTGGGGGACCTGCCGAGTCCCCCGGCTCCCATCGGGGGTCCTCCCACCGTGGAGGGTCAGCGTCGGCGCCCACTGAGTGGAAGGGGGGGGGCACAGAGGAGGAGGTGCTCGGGCATCGGTCCGGCCGGAGGTGGGAGGCAGCAGGGAGGCAGGGCGGGCCGGGACAGCTCAGGACCCCGGTGCGAGGGTGACAGCCCGAGTCACGCTGACAGGCCTCCTCAGAGGGAGAGCAGGTGTCGTGCCGGGGAGACAACACATGCTTCTGTGTCACCTTCCACACGGAACAAATGGACAGCCCGATATCCTGCCATCAGCTACACTGCTGTCTGGGGAGAGAGACGAGACTTGGGTTTGATGTGATAAATCACCGTAATTTGTTACAATTTCCAAAGACAAATATGACAGGATGGAATTACTCTGCAGCGCTAAAGCCATCATTGCAGAAGCCATAGACTGCTGTATAAATCTGAAGATGAGATACATTTAGTCTGAGCCTGCGGAGCCCGGGATCAGACCGGCCGGCTGCGTCTGCTGAGGCCGCGGGCAGGTGGGTGCGTGAGAGCTGCCCAGCGCTCACATAGTTGCCGTGTGAGGCTCCTGCCACCGCCAGGGGTCTCTCCGCGTCTGCTCAGGCCGGGGAAGGGGGATCTGGCCTCCGGACGCCCAGGGCCGGACAGAGCACGCGGCTCCCTGGGACCCCCATGGCCATGGCTCGGGGAGGAGGAAGACCGATGGCCAGTGTTCAGAACTCTGCTGGGCTTACCCTCCGTGCTCTGATGTGCATATGTGTCACCTGCTCATGTCCTGCAGAGGCTCCGGCTCTCGCTTCCCCGTCAGGGACAGGGCTGTGGACACAGCCGGTCATGCTTGGCGGCAGATGTGGGACCCCCGCCCGAAGAGGGAGGTGCAGATACAGCGGAGTCTGCAGACGGGCCCACACAGGGTTCATCCGGCCGAGGGCACAGTTTCAGAAGCACCAAGGAACAAAAGAAACGGAAAGGAAGCAGAAGGGTCCGTGCCTCCTAGAAACGCCTAGAGTGCAGGCGTCCCCTTGGCTCCGCCGGGCTGCTGCTCCCGTCTCTCTGGCTGGGCTCAGACGGGCACAGGAGGAATTCCCTCCTGGTGTCTCTCAAAACACAGGTGAGGTCCTCAAACAGCAGGGAACGCCAGGCTCGCCACCCTCCTCAAACCAGGAGGAGCTCACAACGCCCAGTGAAGCGGCCGTAATAACAGGAAACACAACCGCTGCCACCGTGACGCCTTGCAGAACACCTGGGCCCCGCGGTCTGAGCCCATGGGGCCCCGCCGCTGTGCTGCCGGCCTCGGCGCCCCTCGTCCCCACAGCTCCAGGGGCTGCACGGTGTGCGTGCTGAGACAGGAGCAGCGCAGCCTCAGAAGCCCGACTAACCCCACGGGCTCCGTCCAGCGGCTTCCGAGCCAGCCGTGCAAGGGCACTCGAAACACCGCCCCCTCGGCCTCAAGCAGCCCCCAGGAGAAGGCGGGAGTTTAGGGAAAGTCTGCGTGGCCCTTGGCACTCCCAGGAACCCAGGTTCCCGGTTCAAGGATGAACCCAAGGTTTCCAGGAGACATGGGATGCGACCAGCTGACCCATACCCAGCACGCTCTCTGCTGACCAGCTACCCTCTAAGGCAACCAACACCAAAATTTATAGGTTTTATTAAGGTGCAGGATTTTTAAAAAGAAATATAATGAGTGTAGTCTGATGGCCCCCTAGCACCTGAACACGAGTCATCAGCCTCTTGAAAGAGCCCTCGGTCGCCCTTCCAGACCTGAGCCCTGGGGTCCCGAGCCCCCAGGGTCCCCCCAGCCTGATGGCTCCTGCCGACCCCCCGGGAGAGCCCTGCTGTCTCTCCAGACGCAGACCGCCCGCGTGAGCTCTATGCGGTGTGCGCGCACAGTGTGCCTCTTAACAAAGACACACAACAAAACCCGGACCATGAGGGGTGTCTCCACCCCGGTGCACCTGCTGATGCATCCTCCCACGTCCCCCGACCACGGGACGGGACACGGCCCCTCTCCAACACCTGCTTTGCTGGGGGGAGGCCAAAGCACATCACTGTGGGGTTCTGATAGGTACTCAGAATTTATCAACACATCCCAGAGTCTCCCAGCCTTTGGGAGCAGTTGGGCCTTGCCGGGACGCCCCACCGGTCGTCGCAGGAAACAGCAGACACAGGCCCCGGCACGGCCTTGCGTGGGACACCCTGCCACCCTGCACCTCCAGACGCCCCGGAGAGGGCACAGCACTCGCTCGAGAGGGCCACACACCCTCAGCCCGGCACGAACACCCCACACTACTCCTTAGTAAGGGAAAGACTTGTTTAAGCGATGTAGCTGTTGGGGTTCTGAGGAACGCGGAACTGAGAGGCCGTGCGTGTGCCAAGGGAGAACCCAACACAGAGCCACGTGGCCCGTCACGGATGGTGGCTCGGGGACCCCCGGGCATTGAGGTGAGCAGACTGAGCCTCCACAGCCCCACCTTTTCGCCCGTACCCCGGGCACCCAGCCCTCGGCGCCTGCTCGGCCCTCAGAGTGAGGGAGGTCAGCCCTCGGGGTGTGCGCGGTGCTCTGGCCAACGTGGGCCTCGGTGTAGAGACGGAAACTGATCCTTGGCTTTTCGTCCTGCTGAAGGGAATTAGTCCTCTACCCTCTCAGGGCCATATTTGTGGCTTTAAGAACTAAATGTCTCTCCCTGCCTCCCTCCCTCCTGGGTGCAAGGAAAACCCAAATCCTTCGTCCTGCATAACCGTCAAATACTTCAAATCCTCCAGTTGTAACCAGAAATATCGCCAGTGGTTCACAAATGTTGTCTTCAGAGGCTGTCGAATGTGTGTGCTCTCGGGTGGTGGTCAGCAGTATGGGGGAAGGGGCAGCTATAGCACCGGGAGGCTGGCCGGGAGGGGCCTGGGCCGGGCCCACAGCATGTCAGCTCCTGCCTGGCCAGCCCGCGGAGCCGCTCGGGCATGTGGCGTCCCTGCGATCATGGTTTGGGGTTCCTGCCCTCCAGCCCCGTGACCCGATCCCAGTACTTCTCCAGGGCGTGCGTGAGGGACGGCATCTGAGAGTCAGTCCCTGGGGCTCGATGTGGGGAGGGGTCCCGGCCCAGCGAGCACACGGGCTTCGGGGAACGTGAGGGGGTGACACAGGTCACAGCTCCCCTGAGATGGAACAGCGGCGTTCGCACAGGGAACGACCATCAGGCAAAGTAGGAAAGTGTAACGGGCTTGCTCCTGGGAAGACAGGTGCAGGACCCCAGCCCTCACGTCCCCTGGTGATAAGATGGGGCGCCGTGTCTGCTCATGTCCGCTGCTTCCCGGAAGTCCGGGGGTCCGTGCGGGTGCAGGATCAGCCCAAGGGGCTCCGGTGGCTTGTGTTGGTCTAAACCCGTCCCCTCGACCATCCGAGGGCCCCCTGCCGCGTGTGCGGCTGGCCCGATGCTCTCCCCACCACCCACCAGGGTAAAGGCCTCCGTGACCAGCAGGCAAATGTCCCTGAGCCATTAAGCAGTTGGTCATTTCTTCCTAAAGAAACGTTTGCTTTCGTTCCTCGCGGCTGGGGTCTGGATTGGAGGGGAGTGGGTGGCGGCGCCCTGGCGTTTCCTGGGGGCCTGGCTTGTCCCTCCCGGCACGGCCCGGTGAGCGCGTGTGAGTGGACGTGCTCCCAGCTGCCAGAGCTCTGGCTCTGATGGGACCCCTCATGGCCGGAGGGAAGGCCTTGGGAGCTTACTGAACGGAGCTGGCCGCCCTCAGGCCCACCAAGTTCAGGGCGCCCCCCGGGAGCGGTCACTAAGTACCAGCGAGGAAGCCGGGCAGACGCCGCCCAGGTTCACCACTTTGCCCTGAGAGGTTTTAGCCGAGCAGCACCTAAAAGCAGGCGTCGCTGCGGAAGGCCACAGCGTGTGTCCCCGTGAGAAGGCCTTCACGCCCACTTGGGGCCCAGTCCTCTGAGCACGAGCTTTTTGCTCTGGTAAGCCAGCATGTTCTCTCTCGGGGACTCACGGAGCAAGACGGGACGGGGAACCCTCTCGGAGGGGGACGGGCCATGCAGCTCGAGGCGGGCACAGCGCCAGACACGGCTCGTCCTCCGCGTCCCGGCACCAGGGGCGACCCAGCCTGGCAGGCCCCCGGGAGAGAGCCGGGCCGCGCTCCTGCGAAAAGCTACACGGAGTTCCCAGCATTGCGGGGCTAGGAGCAGGGAGGGTTGGGGGGGGGGGCAGGGGCTCTGGAGCCCAGGGAGGACACGGGCAGGCTGGGAGGAGCACTGGCTCCTTGCCCCCCTCCCACGCCTGCAGGACGCCCCGTCCACTTCTCTGCAGGGGAGACGCTCCAGGAGCCCGGGGACGCACCTCCTCTCTGCCCTGAGTCCCATGCACAGACCACCAGCGTCCTCCCGAGACCCAAGCACAGCACCCCACACTGCCTCAAAACCAGCCCAGCCCAGATGGCCACAGCCGACTGACTAAGCCATGTGGTTGTCTCTCCAGCTTGTCAGCGAGGAGGGAGGCCCCAGGAGGGCAGGTTTGGGGCAAGTGACCCGAAAGGACAGGGGAGGGACACACGTTTGTGCTTATGTGCATTTCTCTGCTCTGCGCTCTCCCGTGCCCCGCGCGTGGCCGTCCCTGCAAGGCCTGTGAGGCAGCGTCCGCGTGCACCCCAGCAAGACCCTGCCTTGTGCCCCTGAGCGGCCGGCTCCTTGTCTCGTGGCAGCGCTGTGCCCGCCCCTTCGCTCTCTGCTTGTTTCCCTGAGGGGCCGGTAGACCTCCTCTTTTGTTTGTGCAGACCTCCCGCTGCTCCTCAGGAAGACATCCCCACTCTCTCAGGCTGCAGAGGCTGCGAGCGGACCCGTGGGCGAGGAGACCACAGACTGTGCTCCAGCACGGGGCCCGGGGTCCTGCGGCTTCTGCAGACCGTGAGCTGTGTTAGTGCCCGGAATCAGGGGCGTCAAGCAGCGGCCGCGGGTGGGGCCCTGGCTCACCGAAGAGCCTTCAGCACAGGGTGTCCGGGAGGGAGGCGACGGAGCCCCCGCGACACACCAGGGCGGGATGGCCCTCGGGGAGGGACGCTGGCGGCATCAGGAGACGCCTGCAGAAAGACTGATACTTGAGTCTTGGGGACAGCGCCCAGGGATGTTCTGCTCTGATTCAAATCGCAGGCAAACAAGTCTGTGATAGAAGCTTGCAGCGTAAGACCCAGTGTGACGTTTTCTGAAAATGGCGTGCGGGAAGCGGGGACACTGCGAGGAGCTTGGAGCGAAGCCGGGGTCAGCCGGGGCGCGCAGCTGGCCCGCGAGGAGGAGGAGGAGAACCCGAGTGCCAAGGGCTGCTGTCGCAGTGACCTGCTCGGGAGGCCACCGCCTCCGGAAGAGGACGCTCGCGGGGTGGCGGTCAGCCCAGGACGTCAGAGGCCGTAGGTGATGCGGGTCCGACCAGCGTCTTCCTCCCAGGCGCTGCCGACGGCCACACACCCACGGAGCACCGGCTGCCTTCCGGAGCGGCCTCTCACCCGAGGGTCCCTCCTGTGCACTCCGTCTAGTAAGAACCGATCTGCAGAAGCGCGCTCGCTCCCTCAGGAAGAGCAGGCCTCTTCCTCCTCCTTCCGTGTGGCCACTCACAATGCCACCCCCACACGGAGCGCGGCCCTGCCCCCGAGACGTGTGCCGAGCCCTCCCAGAGCACAGTGGGCAAGAGGCCTTGCTCTGGGAGGTGAGCCAGCCTTCAGTCGTCATGATGATGAGACCAGGACTCAGAGATCCCCTGCTCCAGGGACTGGGGGGTCAGCCTAGGCTCAAGGACCTGACAACTGCTCCAGAACCCGGAAGGAGCAGGACTCCGTGGGGAGAAGAGGGCTCTGCTGCCATACAGAGGCCCAGGCCCAGGGCCAGGAGCGAGAAGGTGAGCGGGAGAGCCAGGCCAGGAGCGAGCCGATACTAGGGGAAGTGGAAGGCACGGGGCCCCACAGATGCTGCTGGGAAGTCAGCCTACCACGGAGCGGGAGGGTGTCAGCCTTCAGTCCTGGGACAGCCGTGCCGTGGAGTGCACACACGGTCCCTCTGCGCTGACAGTGCTGTGCCCCGGGCAGAGACGGGGCGATGCAGAAGGACAGACTGAGTGCAGGGACATCGGGGAGGGGACCTGTGAGGAGGACAGGGGTGTGGAAGAGCCTGGGACAGGGCTGGTGGCTGGGGGACACCAAGGGGGCATGTTCCGAGGAGACGGCTCACGAGCACGGTAGACCGTAACTGTGGCGGGAAGCACGATGAGGTCTGACCTGTGTCCGGGCCAGCTGTGTCCAGAGCGGGGGCACACCAGGAGGGTGAGCGTGTTGGCAGGTGAGTGTGAGATGGAAAAGACGGGGAACGCTGGAAGCAGGGAGCCAGGCTGCAGGAGGCTCGGCCCAATGAGCTCTGCGTCTCAGCTTGGGGCTACTTGAAGCCTGGTACACCTTTCTCCTCGGGGTATCCTGGGCGTCGTCGGGTGTTGGGGTGCCAGCAGCACCCCCGAATTGTGACACGCATGTCACATGTTCCCTGGAGGGCCCCCCGTGGAAACTGTTGGTTTGGGGGAGTCAAATAAGAGGTGCGTTGCTCTCAGAGGGAGGGCCGTGAGGTCGGCAGTCTGGCGCTGGGGTGTGGTCGGGGGACCTCATGGAAGTGGTGACGGGCTCTGCTCCGTCGGGGGGGGGGGCTCAGGACAGGACCGTCTGCACGGCGGCAGGATGGATCGGGGCGCTGCGGGCAGGTGGGCGGTGGGCGCCGGCGACCAGGCGGCTCAGCACCCCCAGAGCCCCCTTCTTTGGTCCTCTCCCCCACCAGAGGGTGACACATGGTGGGGGCGGGAGGACACGGCCACTCGTGTGCACAGAGGGATCCGGTGGGAGCGCACTGTGGGGAGATCGAGAGGGCGTTGGTGAGGCCGCTCGCTCCGTGGGAGGACAGCGCCGTCTCGGCTGCCCAGGGTGCACCGGACCCCAGTCAGAAGCAAGCAGAGCAGGGGGGCCACGGGGCAGGACCAGCCCCTCTGCGGCTCAAGGGGGCTCAGACGGGGTCCCCGGCAGGCAGCAACCGCGAGCAGCCCAGGGTCCGGTTCCCATCTCCTTCGTTTCCAGGCAGGGCGGAAAGCTGCGTCCCCGTGGGCTGTAGCTGCCACATCCCACCACCCGTGCTTCTGCTCCTGACCTATCGGGCAACAGCGCCTCGCTTCGGTGATGGAGAACATGTTGTGCCCGAGGAGAGACTCACTCAGCCGGACAGCAGAGGGTCACAGGTCAGCACTGAGAGCGGGGGCTTGGATCTGCGAAGGGGAAAGCCAACCCCAGCTCCGCGATCTTCCTAAAGGCCACGGATAAGTCCCGTACAATCCATGGGCCATAGTTCAGTGACCCACATAGCAGGGATACACTTGTGGACCCCATTATTGCCGGCGATCGATGAGATAATGGAGCCCGTGTGTGAGCCTTAACACAGGGCTTGACTCATAGAGAGGACGCGGTAAACGAGGGTCCGCAGATCTGCGTGCCTTATAGGTCCCATCGGTCATATATGGGAAACCAGGAAATTTGGCCAGCTGTTGGAGAAAAGAGATTCCAACGTGGTTTGAAAGGACAGGAAGGAAGGTACATTATTTGATGTCAGTTGAAGACTCTGGGGAGGCTGGTGGCTCAAGGAGTGAGCGTCTGAATCCCCCGGGCACGTGCAATGGTTCTGTCCCACCATGACGAGAAGCGAGCCCGACTCAGGGCCTGTGCCGGGTCGTCTGGGCTCAGGTGGAGGCCAGCGGGACTGCGGTGTGGCGAGAGGCCGTGTGTGCGGCGAGAGGCCGTGTGTGCGTTCTGGGTTTCCGTGGAGGCCTCCAGAAGCGTGGAGTCCTTCAGGCTGGGGCTGTCCCCGCTGGTGGCGTGAGCGCGTCTCTTACCACAAACACCCACCCGCCGGGCACGCCACTCCCTCCAGCAGCTGCAGGAGGCACAGTTGAGCTGCAGTCTAGCTTAGTGAATGATCCTAATTTGTGCATCGGGAGTGAGGGACCTTGAAGGTCTGACAGTAGAGGGTCCTGACTCACCCTGCCAGTGCTCCCTCACCCCGCTGCCGTTTTCACCAGCTCAACCCTGAGTGTTCCAGCATGGAGAGTCGCCCACTCTTCTAGTAAAACATGTGAGCAAACAGAAGGGAAATTATTCTCATATAACCTCTTATTCCCATTTACTAAACCAAATAGTGTCAAGCAGCATGATATTTTCAGCCGTCCCCCTGGGTGTGTCCTGCTGGGCTTCGGTACCAGCAGTGCTCGCGACGAAGCGGCGTTCTTCTTGCCTGCCGCGGGGGGCTGGTCTGGGTTTACGTGGGGTGATGGCTTCTTGTGGGGACGGTTTCAAGTGGAGACCAGCAATGAAGTTCTCGGTTAGCTGAGTCGCCACTCCTCATGCCTCCAGCCTCGGGATTGACCGTGCGCGTCTGCTGGCTTGTTAGGACCCCACGGCCCTCCTGCTGAGAGCGCTGTCATCCCTGCAGAGACGCCAGTGTTTGCAGGCACGTTTCTCCCGGTGATGGAGCGGGTGGGGCCTGACCTTGTATTTGGATGGTGTTTACGGGGTTCGCTGTGGCCGCACCAGGGCAGGAGAATTAAACAGCTGCACGGGGTTCACTTCTGTGGTCACCAGGTTGATATTATCCCCAAAGGCCGAAGGTCCCAACCATCTGAAGGAGATTTGTCTTGAAAATGATAAAGAGGCAGTTTTTCCGTTTCACATCATGATTAACAAAACCAGATTAGGTTCCGGATGCTTCTCATGCGGGCCTTGTGCTGTTAAGGGCAGGGCAAGCCTGTGCTTGATCCCGGAGCCTCTGTGGGGCGCAAGGCCCCAGGAAGCCCCAGGACACCTGCTCCCCCGGCGGTGCCTGCGCCCGCCCGCACGGAGATGAGGCAGCGGGCTGCAGACCAGCCTCGGGCTCCGGGAGGTGCACAGACATGGAACTTCCTGCCCTCCCCAGCTCACGGCCTCCCTGTGCTCCCTCTCACCCTCCCCCTGCCCAGAGGCCCGCCCCCTCTCCCCTGAGCACCTGCCTCCCCGCCACCAGCACCTCTGAGCCGCCTTCCCTCAGCAGCGCCCCAGAAACCGCAGCAGAAGCCCCAGTGGCGGGTTTGGGGTCACTTGTGTCGGCTGCTGACATAGTCCGAATCGGGAGGCCCTCTGCGGGTTCGCGCCCCTCCAGTAAATGCTGCAAACCAGGGATGGGGTACTTCCCAGCAGCTGAACAAAAAGAATTGCAGAAAGTGACAGAATGTTTTCAGAGTTCAGGTCTTTTCCCCCAGAAACAACTGCGAGATTTCTGAAGGGAAGGCGGTATTTGGTGATTTCCTGCCACAGCTTTAGTTGTGAGGACTTCAAAACCGCAGGGTTTGATTACAGACGCCTAACAAGGAGAACGTGAGGTTCTCCTCCCCCAAAAATACCCAAGAGAGAGAAACGATCTAAGTCAGGACTGCCTTCCTCACAGGCGTCCGCAGAGAGCCTGTGCGGGGTGGTTCCCCGATGTGCGCGTGCTGGTGAAATCCGGGACTCCGGTAGCACGGCGGGCCCCTCGCGCGTGGGCGGGGAGCGTGAGACAGGGCTTAAGAAGACAGCACGACGCACGTGTGCATATAAATTAGCTTTAAGTCTTGAGCCTCCAAGATTTGACTGTTCTATTTTTTGTGTGTTTCATTTCAGCTAGACTGCAAATTCTTGAGACTGGAAATACTATTTTAAGCATAGAATTCTAGACCTGCACATTGCCCTCACATGGCTAGCAAGGGGTTCCCAGTGCCCCACAGCACAGAAGCGCCTCACAGGCGGGCACACGCCTGCACAAACCCACACGCACACGTGCACACGCACTCACACGCACACACGCCTGCACACACCCACATGCACACGCATCTGCACACACATGCACACTCACTCACACGCACATACGCCTGCACACACCCAAACGCACACACGCACACCCACACGCACACATGCACATGCACTCACATGCACACACATCTACACACACTCATGCACACACACTCACACGCACTCACACGCATGCACACACACATGCGCACGCACTGACATGCACACACATCTGCACACACCCACATGCACGTACCCACATGCACACGCGTCTGCACATACCCACACGCACATATGCACACAAACTCACACGCACACACCCACACACACACATCTGCACACACATGCACACGCATGCACACACTCACACGCACACGTGTCTGCGCACACGCGCACACATGCACACGCATTCACATGCACGCACCCACACGCACACATGCACACGCACTCACATGCACATGAGCCTGCACACTCACGCACACACACATCTGCACACACCCACACACACATGCACACACACTCACACGCACACACGTCTGCACGCACTCACACACACACGTCTGCACACTCACGCACACACATCTGCACACACCCACACGCACACATGCACACACTCACACGCACACACATCTGCACACACCCACACGCACACATGCACACGCACTCACACACACGTCTGCACACACACGCACACATGCACACGCACTCACATGCACATGCGTCTGCACACACTCGCATGCACACATACATCTGCACACCCCCACACGCATGCACAGACACGCACATGCGCTCACGCCCCACCACCGCCCTCCGTCCACCTCCCTCTAGGTGACCCCTCTGCGGCACTGTCCTCTTAATCAAAGGCGGAGAGAACGCGCAGGCCTCTGCCCACAGCAGACACTCACAGAGACGGATTCCTGTGGAAACCAAACAAAAAGGCAATAGAAAGAGGAAGTGGGTGATATTAAATTTTTCATTAGATCCACTGCCCCAAAGCTCTTAGGCTCTGAGCTCAACACGCTGGTTTCTGGCTGACCCATCGCCCAGCTTCCTTGGAGGAACTTGGCAAAAACTCGGAATGGTGACGCCAGGGGCTTTGAATGGTCGCTCAAAAGGCCGAGAAGATGGGTGCATGTTTGTGGTGGGAAAGGCCTGATTAAGGACCTCCTAATTTGGGTCTTATTTTGTGTCTTTACTCCTGCATCTTGGGAAGGGCAGCTACTCCCTTAGCTGAGCCTGGATTGAGTGAATCCACAAGCAGGAGCACGCGGGCCCTGCTTGAGCGCCCGGGTGACACCGTCTCTTGCCCCAGACGTGCCCACTGTGCAGGCGCGCGTCTTCCCCCGTCCTCTCCCGCGGCCTGCCCTCCCCCCGGGCCTGCCCTGCGCTGCGTGCCATCCGCCGGAGGTCCGGCCGTATGTCGCCTCTGTCGTCCGTCGTGCACGCGCCCATCACCAAGCTCCATATTCCGCAGACGTTGTCCGAAACATAGTGAGCACGGAATAAATGAACGGAGACCTTAATAAAAATGAGTGAACGGGTGAAGGAGGGTAGGTGAAGCATTAAACCAAATGGATGAGAACAGCACCGGAGCTGCTCGGTACAGCTCGTAACACACGCGGCAGGTGCTTGCAGAAGGACCGGGAAGGCGGCGCGAGGCGGGGGCTCAGCTGATAAGGCGGAGGACGAGGGTGAGGAGGGCCTGGCCAGGCTCCCGAGGGGGTGGGCCCAGCGTGAAGGATCGGGACCCTGCTCCTATGATCACCACCGCCGCCATCCATGGTTCTTGAGAAGGAAAGGGCCCCTGGTGACTTGGGGGATGTGACTCCTGTGTTCACACAGCCCACAGGGCCTCACACGGCTGGCACGTTGGAACACTGCCGTCCCGATGCCGGCCCCGTAACAGCAGACACAGACGGGATCGTGGCCGGCAGAAGCCGAGGCAGGTCCCGAGGCCAGCCCGAGGGGAGGAAGAGAGCAGTCGGGGTAGTCGGGAACCCTCCCGCCTCATTCACCCGCACTAAGCCCTGTGACCTTCTCAAGTCGCCACAACGTGCTGGCATTTAACTTCAGGACCTGTCACACCCTTCTGCTTACACACATGGAAATTAAAAATCCCTGTGATAAAATATCACTTCCATTCTAAATCAGATAACTAAACCGAGATCCACCTGCTGCACTTCTGAAGCTCAGGAACCGTCAAGTGGCTGACTTTGGGTTCCATTCCCTATTGATCCACTAATGGAATGTTAGTTCCCACTCTGAGGGGGCTGAATGCGGGCGGAGAGGAGGCCAAGCTGTGGCCAGCCCCCCTCCCTGCCTCTGTCCAGCCGGCCCTGGTTGGTGCAGGGAGATCGGTATTCGAAACAAACCCGTAAAGAGAGCTTAACGGCTTTATGAGCAATAACATTGTAATCCCGCCTTGTCAGAGTGAAGAGTCCTAATCATCGTGGGGCCAGCGGCAGGAGGCCCAGAGCTGTCCAAAAGGAAACCGTGCGTACATGGGACGCACACTCCCCACCAGGCACAACACACAACTGTGCGGAGCGGTAGAACGGAAATTCTCCAATGGGGCCACAGAAGGACAGGCTGAAAATGCACCTGTTCCATAGTGATGTGCACCCGTGTCGCCGGGGACCAGCCTCAGCAGAGGCATTGTGGGTCCCGAACCGCGGGATGTCTGGCGGGCAAAATAATGACCGGGACACGGAGATCTGATGCAAGCTGACAGACCCGAGGTCAGTCAGGAGAGACCTATGATGCAGGCTCTGGCTCTGGCATTGGCTCTAGCTCTGGCCCTGGCTCTGGCTCTCACTTTGCAGGTTCTCTCTTCGCAGGCTCTCTGGCTCTCTGGCTCTTAGGCATTGTCTCTACTTTTGTCTCTCTTTCTGTCTCTTTACTGTTTCTGTCTCTTTACTGTTTCTGTCTCTTTACTGTTTCTGTCTCTTTACTGTTTCTGTCTCTGCTGCTGTTTCTGTCTTTGCTTCTGTTTCTGTGTCTTTACTGTTTATTGTTTCTGTCTCTTTATTGTTTCTGTCTCTTTACTGTTTCTGTCTCTCTTGACTGTTTTTGTCTCTCCTTCTGTTTCTGTCTCTCTCTAACTGTCAAGGGTCCCAGTTTTTTATTATTCCAAAGTTAAGAGGTTGGGGGATGCAGTTAGGTTAAAGTTTAAGAAAATGATTTTTGATTACACAGTGTCCTTGTTAGAGAAACATAGTGCTTTGATCAGTGAAACATGTTTTCGCAGGTGCACCTATCTACAGTTCAGAGTTAACTCCCTAAACCAAACCAAGGACATGTTGCTCAGTAAGGTTTTTTACAGTTTCTACATTTGGTGCCTAGACGGTAAAGGGCAGTCTAATGATACGGTGTTTTTTAAGCAGGTCTTACAAACAAGAAGGTAATTGAAAGGCTTAGATGAGTTATGTACAAAGTTTTAGCTACATAATTAATACAATGACCAAAAGTTAGTCTGTTTGGCATCAAGGAGAAAAATAACTTCTTTTGCAAAGGTAAAAGCATTTGCTCAAACCTGTTTTCCAAGACTGGATTTAGAACTCTTCATTTATGGATCCTTTGTGTGCATGGCAATGTCCTTGTTAGCATAGTTTTATTTCTTATATTAAGCCCTT
The DNA here is from genome assembly GCA_004023965.1 of Spilogale gracilis. Lineage (NCBI taxonomy): Eukaryota > Metazoa > Chordata > Mammalia > Carnivora > Mephitidae > Spilogale > Spilogale gracilis. The sequence continues at coordinate 2,150 of PITA01027077.1, read as the reverse complement.
TATTTAACCATTTAAAAGCCCTGACAATCTTCTCCATAGAGCTGCGGGATATCTAAGATTAAACTGTCTTTAATGATGGTAAGTAGAAACAAAAGCATTTACTTGAGTAAGTAAAGTAAGAAGAAATAGTGTCAAGAATTCATGGTAGTTAAACAGACAAGGAACAATGGAAACAAATATTTTTTGGTGTCAGTGATTGCAACTTTGCAGAGCTCTTTCACTTTGAGGGAGGATCGTGGCTCTCCATGCCTTGGATGAGCACTTGCCCAGATGCACGTCCCAGGGACACAAAGGACATATTGCCCCGGCCCACAGGGTACGTGTCTTTCCAGATTCTTGGTGGGGAAAGCCTGGAGGGACTTTCATCCACATTCATGGGTACCTCCACCAAAGTTTTCTGGTGGCTTGCGGCATGGCACGAGGGGCGGATCACACCGTCCCCTACACCGTGTGAAGGAAGAAGAAATACATACGGGCTAAAAAGAGGGAAACTGGGGGGTCCGGGCTAGTGTGAGTTCCCCTCGTCAGAAGAAACACAGAGTTACGGGAGCAGAGAAGGCCCAGAGCTTGGAACTTTGCTGGAGCCGAGGTGTCTGATCTGCAGTGAGCAGGACGTCCTGTCCCCGCCAGTGTTTCTGTGGATGCTGGTCTACACGGAGACCCCACACCGGCAGAGCCCCTCTCCCTGCCCCTGCGTGTCCCGGGGCTCAGACGGGGCTCAGACACCCCCATCCAGCTCCCCGTCCTGGCTGAGGCTCTCGTGCCATGACCCTGTCTCCCCGACTCTGGCCTTTTGTGAGGACACAGGGTTTTGGTCAACGACGATGAAGTGCGTGGCCGGGGGCTCTCTCCAACGTGAGCCTGAGAAAGGGGAGACCAGGATGCATTCTGCACAGACTTCCAGCAAAGCCACCGTCAAGAGCGTCTCCACATGAATAATGACGGGATAATTACTGCGCGTAACTGCCCCAGGCGACTGCATGCTTTTCAAGAATGCCTTTGATTTTTCTCAACCATCCTATGGGGTAGACATTTTAACTAGATTATTCACGAATAAAATAAAATAAAATAAAACCCACAGAGAATGACAGAGATCGGGAAAAGATCCCAAAGCTCTTACGGGTTGTTAGTAGCCACGTTGGGGTCCACACCATGTCCACGGGCTTTCGGAGCCTCGCTCTTCACCGTGACAGCCGGCCGCCGGCGGGGAAGACACACGTGTCACACACACGGCTCCCACGCAGAGTGGTGGCGACAGGCACGACTTATGGGACCCCCACCCACGTTGTACAGTCATCAAGATGCCCAGTCTACCCACTGAGCACGTCTGACCCGCAGCGCTGAGTTCCCAGGGGGCGAGGCTCGGGGCCGCTGGGAAGGCAGGGAGCTAGACCGCGACGAGCTCGTTCCGCAGTCCTGAAGTGCTTCTGCCAGCGAAACTGTCTGGGGAGCAGAGGAGGTCAAAGCACCACCTGGAAGCGTGCCCCTTCACATCACATCTGCAGCCCACACGGAAACGCCCTCCGATGTCGTCGCCATGCAGAAGACGGTGTCCTTCGCTGAGAAACCCTGGAAAGCCCACCACCCAGGAATGTGTGAAGTTGTTCTCCTTTCACTTGCTTCCGGAGGAGCTGACCTATGTCGCGCAGAAGTAGGGGAGACTCACAGCTCCTCAGCCTGGCCTGCTAGACCGCACAGCAGCCACACCGAAGAAGACGGTTTCCGGCTCTCTGCCTTGAAACTCCGAAGGGAGGCACAGGCTTCGCGAGGGACAGAGCCTCTTGTCACCCGCTGGTCAGCGGGCGACCTACTCACTAACACGTGTTGGAAAAGAGGAAAACCCATGTTCTTACTTCTCTATATTTAGCTTTTTGTTCTTAAAAACATCATGTATGCCCCGTGGTGAAAATCCAGATACTAAAAATCAAATTGAAAAATCACTCACAATCCCACCAACCAGAAATTGAACATTCTGGGTGTATGTCCTTCCGATGGATATTTTATGCAAACCATCTACACAGAGTTATTACCAAAAAGAAAACACAGGAGGTGCGCCGCTCCGTCTTTGACTTTCCAACCCAACGACACAGGACATAGAAGTTCCTGAGCAAACATATCATCAAGGGAGATGGTTCGCGTGAGCTCCTTTC
>PITA01027076.1:0-21714 GCA_004023965.1 Spilogale gracilis | reverse complement strand
ACAATTTCTTTTCCAGTTCTGCTATTTTCCCTGTGGAAGGAAAGCACGTTATGACTGTAATCAAGGCACACTTAGAAACAAGCCAACCCATGACCCTGGGCCACAGGGCACAGCCAGACTCAGAAGGGGAGGAGAAGCCAGTGAACATAAATAAAGAGCAGCCAGGGATCCACAGCATTGCACAGGTTAGAGCGATCATCACTATCATGATTTTTTAAATTAATTAATTTATTTATTTATTCATTTTATTAACATGTAATGTATTATTTGCTTCAGGGGTACAGGTCTGTGAATCATCAGTCTTACACAATTCACAACACTGACCATAGCACACACCCTCCCCAGTGTCCATCACCCAAGCACCCCATCCCTCCCCACCCACCCCCCAGCAACCCCCCGTTTGTTTCCTGAGATTAAGAGTCTCTTATGGTTTGTCTCCCGCCCCGGTCCCATCTTGTTTCATTTTTTACCTTCCCTACCCCCCTCGACTCCCTGCCCAGCCTCTCAAATTCCTCATATCCGAGAGACAATATGATAATTGTCTTTCTCTGATGGACTTATTTCGTGATGTCCATCAACAGATGAATGGATAAAGAAGATGTGGTATGTATGTATATATGTATATACATATGGTGGAATATTATGCAGCCATCAAAAAGAACTAATTCCTGCCATTTGCAATGATATGGATGGAACTAGAGGGTATTCCACCACCATCATTATTAAAGGGACTTTTCACAAAACAGGAAAGACAGTCATTATCAACTCTCTTCCATAGTTGAGAAAACCAAGACCCAGAGAGCTTGAGCTAACCTCTCACAAATAGAAAGTGAAAGGGCCACACCCAGAGTCAGGTCTTCCCACTGAAAATCCCACAGTCTTCCCACACAACACTGCTTCTCTGCTTCCAAAACACACGCTGGTAAAAGAATGCCACTGTTAAATTATCCAAACTGTCAGTGATCCAATAACGTATTATAGAACATAAAAGTGGCGTTTGCATGCGAATGCGGTTATGTCCCATGTTCTAGAGCTTTATTTACATCAAATAAAACAATAGAGCCACCGCAAGAAGGCTTCCCACTGAAAGACCTGAGAAACCGACTGTCATTCCTGATTAGGACATTTCTTAACCGCAGATGAGCCTGGGAAGATCCTCTCTCCCACCTCTTTCAAAATGTTCCTCAAAAGATAAGGAATTGAGTGTTTATGTTTTCCAAGACTGCAAACAGAAAATGTGACAACAAAAATAATTCAATCAGTTGGGCACTATTAGCAGAGTGTCTGCAGCACCCATGGAGGAAATAAGCAAAGAAAGTGTTGAATTACAAAGCTAAATTAGTCCAAACCTGGAAGATTATCATTGGTTCAGAGCTCTGATGGCATTCCTTGTTTTTCCAGACTCGACCACTTCCTCTATGCCATCTCTCACCCAAGAATGTCAGAAAGTGGGACTGCTCTACCACGCAAGCCAAGTTAGCCCGGTAAGCCCGGGGTGAGAGAAACTCATCTGAAGAGAAGTTTGTAGCTTCCAGAATATCTCGGAGAAACCACAAGCTTCGGGAATCAACATTTACCAAATGCTCTCAAAGGAAACACTGATTAGGTTTCTTTCCTTCTCTCCTCTGACTTCTTGCCTCATTGATATTGGGGAACAGCTTTGGCCAGTTGTTTTTAACTGATAGATTCTCTAGAAGGCTCTGTCCCAGTTGGACTAGTCCTTCAGATTTGAAGTCTGCAAGAAATCAGAACTGTAAAGTAAACAAGGCTTGGGCTAGCGAACGTTATAAAACGATTGGACTTGGAGACTCATACAATTTTGGTAGCATCCCCCTTCAAACCACCGCCATCAAAATGCAGTATTCCCGTGACACCAGAACGGACAGAATATGAGGGTAGGGAAGAGGCTAGCACTTGGATTCTTTTTTTCAGGTTTGCCCTCAAAGTTGCCTTCCATGCAATAATTATACATTATAGATTTCCTAAAACAATCCAAGTTTCAACTATGTTTGCTCCACTGTTCCATTATGTAAACATTTTTTTAAAAGATTTTATTTATTTATTTGACACAGAGAAACACAGCCAGAGAGGGAACACAAGCAGGTGAGTGAGAGAGGGAGAAGCAGGCTTCCCGCCGAGCAGGGAGCCCGATGTGGGACTCGATCCCGGGTCTCCGGGATCATGACCTGAGCCGAAGGCAGTTGCTTAACCAACTGAGCCACCCAGGCGCCCCCATTATGTAAACATTTAATAAAATGGCCCGATTTGGGGTTTGAAAAACGTGGTCAATACAACCATTTTTCATGGCAGTGCAGTGGTCAGTCCCAGAAAATGGGAAGAGGGTGGGCCTCGGGGAGGCAGAGAGCATGTGTTCACGCCCCCCAAGCTAGTTTCCCAAACATCACTCCTCATTAGGCCACCAGCTTCCTGGTGACCCAAACCTCACCTAAGCCCGATTTCGCAGTTGGAGGCACGAGCGTCTAAAACTGATACTAGCTGATGCTGAATACTTCCCTTGACTCTACAGCTTCTCAAAAGTATTTGTAATTACAAGTAAGACAAGGTGGGGAATGGTATTATGTTGACAAACAGCACCAGAACTCTTTGGAGTATTCAGGCTCCTTTCAAAGACAGAAACTTTGAGACGTAAGAACAAACCCGCAGTAGAGAATGGCAGGTCAACCCTTGAAGAGAAACAACCACTGTCTGTCGAGGTGGGGGGCCTGCTTTGGTACAGTCTGCCTGCGGGCAGGGGGGATGCGCACAGGTGACCTCTTATCGCCCCTACATCCTGAGGGTTCTCTAAGCTGATGACAAGGCACTGGGGAAAATTGCCCCCGGCTCAGGCCCTCTGGAGAGAAGCCAAAGGCTTTCTGCAGTAGAGGGCCAGGTCTGCTGCTAAAAGACACTTTCAGAAGCTACAGAAGCCCATGTAAGCTTTCCCACATCAGCTTTTCCCCACCCTCCTCCCCTCTGCGCCCAACACAGCTCTCCCATTCTCTCTCTCTCCTATTGTTTTCCAAACATCCCTCCCTTCATAAAAGCTGTCTGGCTGGGAGCTTAAAATATTGCTGGACAGTAAAACCTACCCATCAGGGACAATCCAGTCATATCTGCTCAGTCGTGCAGCACAGTAGGGGCGGGATAGAGAAGTAGGAGGTGGGCTTTTAGGCGCCAAAGGAAAGAGGCCAAAGTTGCCATTTTGCTGCTGAGCGCCAAGAGAGAAAGAGAGCACACATTCCTCCGGGGGACCCTCCTGCTATCGGCAAGTTTTCCTTGGGTTATATTGGTTTGTAGCCTTGCCCCCTACACGCCCCGCAACCCGAGTTTCTCTTCCAGCCTAATCTAAGGGCTGTATCTGGGTTTCTACAAAAGGAAAAATGTCGTCACTAAGGTTCAGTCTTGGGTTGGGATGGCTGGATTTAGAGTCCGATTCTGAAAACCTTTTTGGGATTGGCCTGAAAGTTGGCAGAGGTTTGGAAAGGAAAGGACTGTAGGAACGGGGTAGAGAGGGGAGGGGAGAGATGCCCAAATTCTAACTACAATTGACTTTTTAAGATTTTCTCATTTTTCAGAATGAATTAACATGCCTCCAGCAATCCCGAGGGGTCTGAACAATTGGTGTTTATGAAAGAGTTCTGCCCTTTTTCCCTTGACCTCTGTGACAGGTGTAACAGTAATACCTACTGAGTGCTGTGCATGGAGAGGAGGCTTCACGCTCTGCATTTTCAATGTTGGAGCATTTAATGGCATGCAAAAACGGTAGCTAAAGACCCCAATAGTCTTTCTGGGAGCAGGCTTTGCTGGCTCTCTGGGAGAGCTGCTCTTTCTAGTGGCTGCTCTAGAGACATGAAGGGAGACTCATTTACACTCCCTTACCAACCGGAGTGGTAAGGGGCCATCTAATCCTTTGGGGGACTGGTTAACACGGGTGTACGTGTACTGTTCTGCCTCTTCACAAAGCCAAGAGAAGATGATGCTATCCTGGAAATTGCCCTGGGCTTGAGCTGGAAGACCAGGGTTCACATCCCCGCACTGTCCTCACTAGTGGAGCCCTGTTGGCAGACTTCTTTAACCTCCCAGTTTGCCTCCCTATCTGTTAATGGAAGCTGAAAACGCCTGTTTCACTTGTTCTCAAACAGTTGTCCTGTAGACGTGTCGGCTCTGGTCCAAGATGAACTTTCCAGCAGTCTGTAATAATAATGTAGTAAGCAATGTAGCAAATTTGTCACCAGCTTAAACGTGTTCAATTTAAAGTACACTTATTCTGAAATTATGTCTTTTCTAGTTTTGTGGTATGAAAGTTTCCCTTTCACGAGACGATGGTGAAAATTCCCCTTTTATGAAATGATATAGTCGTAATTAGTGATTTATTAAGTTTCTTATTTTTATGTCCTTGCTTGGAAAAATTAGGAGTTTCTAATCCTATGTTGGTCCCCCTATTCTGCTGTTATTTTACTAGTCTGTGAAGTCCAAGTTTGAGAAGCACTGGCCTAGTTTACAGGTTGTTACGAGCACCGAAATACGATACGGAAAAGTATATCAGGTATAAATAGACAAAGGATACCCAACACAAGGTGTCATTGTAATCATTACTTAGAGCCATAATCCTCTGGTGGGACATTCTGGTTGATGACCTGGCGATGGAAGCTTGAACTCCATTGGTTTATTTTCTATGTGTAAAAGATCTGTTTCTTTTTGCAAAAGAGAAGAGAAATATTCTTGCTTTGGTTTAAATTGCTCCCTGCTCCAGTGGACTCATTTGTTCAGATATACTCTTATCTGACTTCCTTTAAGTATAATTTTCACTGGTAGAAGTCAGGGACCCAAGGCACTTTCCCTTGGCACCTCAAGGCTCCTCTGCTTAAAAGCATAGTTGGTCTTAAAAGCATGGAATTGGAAAGAGTTTTTCCTAAGTTAGTTTCTCTTCTTCCATTATTATGAGAAACTTTGTCACTAGACATTAGAACACACACTCAGGCACACTCACAATCAATCCTGGCACTGTGTGGAAGGACACAGCCCTGTGTGGTTTAATTTGGAAACTACTGATAAGGAGGATCAGGAGAGTCTTCATGGTTTATGAATATGTGTCACAACAGTCACATGTCAAGAATCACTGGCCTTCCAGTTTATTTATACAAAGCAGTCCTCAAAACTAGTTTGGGATCAATCTACTATCCTTGTTTCCGTATTTAGCCTTTCTTTGCAAGCTCCTCGTCTGCCCGTTGCTAACTGCAGCAAAGAAGACTGGAGTTCCCTAGACTTTAAGTAATACTGGTATTACATGCACTCAGAGATTGAGAATTTCAGATTTCAAATCATTACCATTGATCCCATGCACTAGAAGCGCCCACTCTGTGAAGGTCTTTATTTTGTGTCATAACAGTTTATAGACGATGAAGACAAAATGATCCCTGCCCTCCAAGAGCTTTTGATTCTCAAAAGGAAAAACAAGATTGATAGACACGCAGTCCTGAGAGTGTATGCTCACTGCACACGTCCACATAGGTACATGAGTGAAATACACACAGAAATCCCAAAGGACTAATATGGTACAAGGAAGAATGTCAGAATCATATCAACGGGGATAAGACATTAGCAACACTAGATGTAGAGTATGTTAAGGCCAGACTTGATCTTATAGGAATAAATTACATAAGCTGTTTTCACATGAATGTTAGATTGAACGACGTGATAGGAAACTGGGGTTTTCCTGGCTCTGCCACCAGTAGGATTTATGCCCGGGCTGCTTACCTGATTGCAAGGTTTCCCATCTTTTTACCCCGAAGACAGTGGAAATGGCTGCCTCCTCTTACAGGGCAAGCACTAGATTTAAATGCACTTGGAAGAGTGTTAAAAGCAGAAGTATAACTAGACACGTGTGGTTGGGATTCTGAACAGCTGGCTCTCAATGGAGGGTCCTCTCCCACTGTCACTTCCCCATTCCTCCAATGCTGGAGTCATGACTGGGGAGCACAGATGTTCTCACCTTCTCAGAGGAGAGAAGCTATTGTTGGATGCCTTACCTAATCGGGAGTTTCTGGGGCTCCAAGAGGAGCGACACCCTCTGCTCTTCAAGAAAAAGCAGACAGCAGTTGCGTGTACCCTGAGAGCTTGGGTTGGGCATTGCCCATGCCTGCAATCATTCTCTGCCTCCAAGTATTTTCTGGCCAGGATCCAAACCACAGGTTGGAAGGAGGCTTTAAGATGCCACTCTGTCTATCCTCTCCCAGCAATGAAAATCACACCTAATGTAAGATATCACTTTTCATCTCTCATTCAAGTGTTTAACGAGTATCACTGTCATTAAAGTGGTGGGCTTCTGATCCTGTAGGGTGACACATGGCTAAAAGAAGCCCCGAGCAGCATCTCTAGCATGGGCTCTTGCCCCGATCTAAGAGCCACAATGAGGAAGCACTGCAACTCTAGAAATGTTCAGCCTGGAGGAGCATCTGCCATAGGCTGAGGTGGAAGATTTTATTGTTTTGTTTCGTTTTGTTTTGCTTTGGAGTTTATTTATTTATTTAAGTAATCTCTACACCCAACGTGAGACTCAAACCCACAACTCCAAGATCAAGCATCCCCTGCTCCTTGGACTAGGAGCTGGGAGCCCCAAAGTAGAAGTTTTGATCATACTTCTTCATAGGTTAGAACACATTTGCACTGGGTGAGTGTCCCAGCTTAACACACATCACCCCGCCAGTTCGATCCCATGTGCATTAGTCATCGCTGTTGCTAGAGGCATGGTATTTAATGGGTTTGGGGGTTTTTTTTGACAAATTTTTAGCTCTATTAAAGTAGCCACATGTTACAGACCCTAAAACCTTTTCATTCTGTGGGACACTAAAAGTGTCTCAGTGGACCTTCCTCGCCCCGTAACATGATTCCTCCCTGAAGCACGCTCCCCATTCTTTGGATTTAAAAGAGTAATAATAACAATATAAAAAAGATAGTGCTCTCCCTTTGGGAAGCTGTGGTTTCCAGATGTCAACCTAGAAAAGAGAGACATAAATTAAGAATCCAGGAGTTGCAGAATTGTGTAGTTCTGATCGAAAGCAATGTATCTCCTGGGTGTAGTGGAAAGAACTTAGCCCTTGGGACCAGGCAGACAAAACCGCTGCTATTTAACCGTCTGATCTCAGTTTGTTTAACCTCTCTGAACTTCGGTTTTCTCATGTGTTCAAATCAAATTGGTTAAACAGTTTCTGAGCTTTCACTAGGTGCTGGCTGTGTGAGAGGCACTGAATACAGTGCCTGTAGCAGAGAATGGAACCCACGTGGCCCATAGCCTTATGAAGACTGCGGTCTAGCAGAATCAAATTGAATGAAATAATGTAATGTCAGAAGTCTGTCACAAAGTAGATGTTCAAAAGATGTTTCTTTCCTTCCACTTCCCTGCAAACTCATCCTTACACATCTCAACACAGTCCGAGGAGGATGGCTACAGGCAGTTTCACACATCCGAGAATTCTGTGGGGCCCAGACGCCCGTGCTGTAGAGTTTTCTTCAGCATTATGCCTCTTGAAGCATAGTTTAGCTGTGGTCTTGATTTAAGTCCCTGTGACCATGGGTTTCTATCTATGGTCAACAAGGAACCCTTATTTGGGGTGCAATTCAAGTCATGATACACATTCCGCCTCATTTACACTTTCAGAGCACCCCTTGCAAGTGACTGAGAGCAGGTATTAGCATTAAACCCATTCTGCAGGGGTGCCTGGGTGGCTCAGTGGGTTAAAGCCTCTGCCTTCAGCTCAGGTCATGATCTCAGGGTCCTGGGATCGAGGCCCGCGTCGGGCTCTCTGCTAGGCAGGGAGCCTGCTTCCTCCTCTCTCTCTCTGCCTGCCTTTCTGCCTACTTGTGATCTCTCTCTCTGTGTCAAATAAATAAATAAAATCTTTAAAAAAAATAAATAAAATAAACCCATTCTGCAGATGAGGAAGCAAATGGAAGCAGATTCTTCAGGCCACCCTGCTCCCCTCATCCTAGCCCGCGCAGAAGAGGCACTCCACTCGGTAGGTTCTCTCTGCATGCTGATGGTTCCAGCAACTCAGAAAGGTACCCGAGCGTCAGCCGAGAGAGCCGGGCCGGGATCGCACGCGGCCGCTCAGCTCTTGCCTTCTCCCTCCTGCAGGTGGATGCGAAATGGGCGACTGGAGTTTCCTGGGGAACATCTTGGAGGAGGTGAACGAGCACTCCACGGTCATCGGCAGAGTCTGGCTCACCGTGCTGTTCATCTTCCGGATCCTCATCCTGGGCACGGCCGCAGAGTTCGTGTGGGGGGATGAGCAGTCCGACTTCGTGTGCAACACCCAGCAGCCCGGCTGCGAGAACGTCTGCTACGACGAGGCCTTCCCCATCTCGCACATCCGCCTCTGGGTGCTGCAGATCATCTTCGTGTCCACGCCGTCGCTGGTGTACGTGGGCCACGCGGTGCACCACGTGCGCATGGAGGAGAAGCGCAAGGAGCGCGAGGCCGAGGAGCTGTGCCAGCAGGCGGTGGGCGACGGCGGCGACAGGGTGCCGCTGGCCGCCGACCAGGGCAGCATCAAGAAGGGCAGCAACAGCAGCAAAGGCTCCAAGAAGTTCCGGCTGGAGGGGACCCTGCTGAGGACCTACATCTGCCACATCATCTTCAAGACCCTCTTTGAGGTGGGCTTCGTCGTGGGCCACTACTTCCTGTACGGCTTCCGGATCCTGCCCCTCTACCGCTGCAGCCGGTGGCCCTGCCCCAACGTGGTGGACTGCTTCGTGTCCCGGCCCACGGAGAAAACCATCTTCATCCTGTTCATGCTGTCTGTGGCCTCGGTGTCCCTCTTCCTCAACATCCTGGAGATGAGTCACCTGGGCCTGAAGAGGATCCGGTCGGCCTTCAAGAGGCCTGCGGAGCAGCCCCTGGGGGAGATCCCTGAGAAGTCCCTCCACTCCATCGCCGTCTCCTCCATCCAGAAAGCCAAGGGCTACCGGCTGCTCGAAGAAGAGAAAATCGTGTCCCACTACTTCCCCTTGACCGAGGTCGGAATGGTGGAGACCAGTCCACTCTCGGCCAAGCCTTTCGGTCAGTTCGAGGAGAAGATGGGCACGGGGCCCCTCGGGGACCTGTCCCGAGCTTACCAAGAGACACTGCCTTCCTACGCTCAGGTGGGAGCACCGGAGGGGGAGGCGGAGGAGCAGCCGGTGGAGGAGGGGGCGGAGCCAGAGGTGGGAGACAGGAGGCAGGAAGCAGAGAGAGTGAGCACTGAGGGGCAGGAGACCTCGGCAGTGCTGGAGGGGCAGAAAGCCGACACTCCGGAGGTGGGGAAGGAGGGTGAGAAGGAAGAGCTGCAGGCTGAGAAGGTATCAAAGCAAGGGCTGCCGGCTGAGAAGTCGCCTTCCCTGTGCCCAGACCTCACCAGGGATGACACCAGACCGCTGAGCAGGCTGAGCAAAGCCAGCAGCCGGGCGAGGTCAGACGATCTGATGGTATGAAGTGGGGCCAGAGAGTGAAAGAAAGAAACACCAGAGCTAATATAGGGCAAGATGACACAGAAAGACGCCACCCTGATTTGAGTCTTCTGTCCCTCCCCTCACACCCACCCCTGGTTGGACAGGTGCCGCTCGGGCACAGTGCTTGCTGTACAACTCGAAAACCACATTTCCCATATAAAAGGGCCACCGAGATAAAGTCATTGACCCATCAAAGTGCCCAGTCTCGAATAACTGCCCCTCCACCCCAACTACAATGGGGAGCTCTGCTTTCATCCCCATTTCTCCATAGAAATCCCTCCAATCAGAACTGTGGTTTTTGCCAGTCATGATTCAAGCTCACTAGCTCAGCCCAATTTTTATCACCCCAGCACTTCCCGAGCAGATACCACGTGCCCATGTATCAGGGAGCCCCAGCTCAGATGCCTACGGGGTGCAGGCAGGTGCTTTCAATGGGGAGGATGGGCTGTTCTGATGCCGTGGGACGTCCAGGACCGTGAGGACTGGGGGGCAGAGGGCAGCTGCCACTCAGCACCAGACACTAATTATCACACAGTGTCACCAGACCATCTGATTTTTCCAGAGAAGCCAGAAGTCGAAACTTTTCAGTGAAATTTTTAACACAGCTAACTAAATTTCCAATATGCCATGTGGACCAAACAAAATGCGTGCAAGCTGAATTTAAGCTTGGGGGCACCAGTCTGCAAAGTCAGCCTACACTAGTGAGCCCAGCTTTCCTGCGGAATTGATCCTATTATTTATGGTCTCAGTTTGTGTCTGTGGCTCCCAAGTCTCATTTCACCATTTTGGAGTGTTCAGTTAAAATCGTTGTCCAGGAGATACCCAGTATCCTCACTGACCTTTCTTTTGGGTCACTGTAGCCTCTGGGTTCTGATTCCATTATATCCCTTGAATTGGTGGGGATTCTGCCCTGGGCACCATCGGGGAAAGAGAGCAAGGATCCCACCCTCTGCCTGAACTGAAACGACCTCAAGGTCTGGTTGCAGTTTTCTTACCTGAAGAAGAAAGAAGATTCCCTTCTTTCCTCTCCTCTCCCTATCTCAGTGCTCACCCTGAAACCCACACCTCCTTTCATCGGGGGCTGGGAGCAAGCCAGTCTGGGCCAGCAGATAACCTGCCCACTGGCCTGTCTTGAGGAGAGTCAGCTCTCAGGCCTTGCTGAGATGTGCACAGAGGCCCATCACGGTGGTACCAGGGAGAGCCTCTTATAAAGTGCAAGCTCAAAGAGCCAGAATCCCAAAGTCTAGTCCCAGACCTAGCCTCATCCTTTGAAGGGACATAGAGACTGAGTTTAGGAAACAATAGGGACCTCGAAGCTCTCCTACCCATTACCCTTACAACCAGTGCTCTCAACCATAGAGTCCAGTCCAGGGAAACCCGAAAGTACAAGTACACATTTCACACGGGGAGCAGTTTTTACCTGGAGCCAATCAATTCCCAGAGCTAAGGGACAAAGTGATAACCGAGTGATAATCTAAACCAAAGCTAGCGTCATGGGCTGCAGTGTCAAGGCTGAAGAAGGATGGATAGAAACCAAGATGACATGGCAGAGATCTAGACAGGGGACCACCAGGGAACCCAAAAAACGTACCCAGAAAACTGCCTTAACTCTATCTTTCCCCCAAACAGCCCAGCCCAAAGCACACAGATGGCTTGTGCTGCCCTCTTCCCACCTTCCTTTTACAACAGCCATTCTAGATATGCTTTTCCAGAGCAAAGCCTCCTCCAGAACCATTCCTCCTCATGTGACAATATTCCCATTCCTTAGTGCCCCATTCTAAAACAAAGTGGTCTCAGAATTAAATTCAGCCTAAGGTATGATTGTTTGATCATCACTCCAGGAAATTTTACGTCTTAGAAAACAGCCTAAAATATATTTTACCTACGACAATCCAGAATGACAAACTGTCAATGAAAGAACATATCAGGCAGTAGGTAGTTGAATAGAAGAGGTAGGTTTATCTCAAAGACATGCGACTTTCTGGCTGTGGCTTGAATCTGCCCCTTGCCAGCAACACTGTTCCACCCAGACCTTCTATCTGGGGAAGACAAGTAGCACAGTCCCAGGCCTGAGAACATGAGAGGCTGTGGCACTACACTCATCCCGATGGGCACACTCCTGCTTCTACAATCTTACTCTTGAAGACTCATTTTAAGAAGATATCAACTCAGAGCCTGAGAGGAGCTCGATCATCACCAGAACAGAGTGTCTGTCTCAACTAGGACCTGATCCGAAAGCAAAAAGGAAAAGAGAAGGGCACCCCACTCTAGATGAAAGCTGCTTGGTGCCATTTGGAAGGGGTTGCGAGAGCCTAGGTGATGGCTGCTGGGCTCCTTGTGTCAGCGAGGACAGAAGCCTGTGAGTGAGGCTCACATCATCTCCTTGGATGAAGCAGCACCCCGTCTCACTGACTGGACCTACCCCACGGCCACGGAAGCCACCATTTTCCCTCTCAGTCTTCCCAGTAAAAGAGGAAAACTCTCTGGAAAACTAACAGGCATCAAGGGACCAGGATTTTTTTTCTATTTCTGCCATTTAGTAGCTGTGTTCCTGTCATCTCTTCACCTCACTGTATTTTGGTTTTCTATCACAGACTCGAGATGGTATTCGCCACCAACCTTAGTGGGCCGCCAAAGCTGCCGAGTGTTGCCACTCCCTGAAAGATTCCTCTAGCCACAGGGAGACTGGGAAGAAAGGGAGGTGAGTGGTTTCCATCCCACCCTCTCAACCTGCCTTGCAGTTACCTAATCAGAGTTTTTCAATGTGGAATAGACACTCTGAAGACGAGTTTTCTTAGAGAAGACTCAAAACAGAATTTGGACCCCATATGTTTAGGAGGAATCTGAGGCTCTTTGACCTTGAGAAATGACTGGGGGACAGATCGGTAATGACTTTCAGCCTCTGGAAAAATGTCCCAGGTTCCATTCACAGGCAGCTGTGTGTCCACTGAGGCCCTTCCCCTATACAGTGGGATCTCTCAATATCTGTTTTGAGGCAAATAATTATGACCGACTTAGGATTATAATCCCCACCTGGGCTCCACTGGTCCAGCTTTAAACCCTACTCCTGGTCCTTCTCTTGTTAGACTAAAACCCTTAGGACACATAGATCTACCAATAAAAAAAAAGCAACGGACAACCTCCAAAGAGGCAAAGGGCCAGTCCCTTAAGAGCAGTTTTAACACCTCCATCAGGGGAGATCTGTGACCAGGAGGGATAGTTACTCACAGAAACGGCAAACCTGGCTCTGTAACCCCTAGACCTAGCCTTTGGGGCATTATAAAAAGGCCTGTCTGCTTTTCTCCATGACTTCGTCACTTGCCACACAGGTGACACATCCAACACAGAATCACACAAATGCCGCTAAAGGTCAGTGTGACCTGGGGATAAGATTTTCCCACAAAACACAATGAAGTTCAAGTCAGAAGCATTGGCTGCCCCTGGCTGACTCTCAGGACCCCACAGTGTCACCACGATGTCATTTCCCTCGGTGAATGGGGGGTAACAAATTTTGCCACTCCTTCACAAGACAGAGCAGTGAATTGATATCCAGGAAACACAGAGTGTACTAGAAGAAATAAGCGGGTTTTTTTTAAACTCACTAATCTGGAAATAAAACGCAAGGGTGGAAGGCCTTATCCGCACTTGCGAGCAGTCCTTACTGTAAAATGTATACTGAAGCAATGGCACCCTCCACTTTCAACCCCTGCCTGCATTGTTGGCTAAGATCCTGATGAGAAAAAAAAAATGAGGTAAGAAGAGAAGGAAGTAAATAAGGAGGGGAAATGGTCAATGTTTCTACAGTCCTGAATTCCTAAGAATGACACTATGAAAAAGGAGCATTTTTTAAAGATTTATTTATTTATTTATTTGACAGAGAGAGAGAGAGATCACAAGTAGGCAGAGAGGCAGGCAGAGAAAGAGGGGGAAGCAGGCTCCCCGCTGAGCAGAGAGCCCATGCGAGCCTCCATTCCAGGACCCTGAGACCATGACCTGAGCTGAAGGCAGAGGCTTAACCCTCTGAGCCACCCAGGTGCCCCCCAAAAAGAGCGTTTTTTTTTTTTTTTTTTTTTTTTTTAAAGATTTTATTTATTTGACAGAGAGAAACACAGCTAGAGAGGGAACACAAGCAGAGGGACTCAGAGAGGGAGAAACAGGCCTCCCGCCGAGCGGGAAGCCCGATGTGGGGCTCGATCGCGGGTCTCCAGGACCATGACCTGAGCCGAAAGCAGTCGCTTAACCAACTGAGCCACCCAGGCGCCCCTAAAAGAGCGTTTTTTTAATCATGCTGGAATTCACTGCTCAAGGTGATGCTGCAGAGTTCAGCTTCCCAGAGCTCCCATGCAGACATGCACCAGCCCCTGAGGCCGTCTCTGGCTCAGGGCAGAAGTGAGCCCCTGGATATTGAAAGAGCTACGTGCAGGAACTCTTCAGGTTTAAGCCGCAGGGAAGGCCTGGGGCTAGGCTAGTGTGGGCAGTGGCTTTGCATGAGTTCCTAAGGAGGGGTGTTAGGTCATGCCACCCACCCAGCCTATCCCATCTCACTCCACATCTCTCTTCCTCTCTCCTTCCCCTGACCCCAAGTTATCCCTCTATGCATACCGTGTCCAAATGACCACACAATTCAAGATGGCAAAATTTAGATGAAAAAGGTTTGCCCAGTTGGAGGGAAAACTCCTCTAAGCGTAAATACAATCAGCAAAACAAAATAAGTGTGTGCCTAGAAGTGATACTGAACAGTCAGGGAGACTTTCCCTTCTCGTAACTATCGTTATTTTAACTAAATACGGAACCAGGAAGGAGGGAGAAAAAGGAAACAAAACTGTATGTTCTACAGTTAGATAAGACAAAGGAAAGACTTTTATAAAAGACAAGTCACTCTCCCCTGCCCCAGACACTGTATCTCCCTAAGCTGGATATACCATGTCCAGTATACAGTGGCATATACTATAAGCTCCAGCCCCACTTCCTTCTGGAAGTTCTTTCTCTAGGGCAGACAAAGAGAATTCTGGAAAGACACATGAAATTTCCTGGAGGAGGGGCGCCTGGGTGGCTCAGTTGGTTAAGCGACTGCCTTTGGCTCAGGTCATGATCCCGGAGACCCAGGATTGAGCCCCGCATCGGGCTCCCTGCTTGGCAGGAAGCCTGCTTCTCCCTCTCTCACTCCCCCCTGCTTGTGTTCCCTCTCTGGCTGTGTTTCTCTCTGTCAAATAAATAAAATCTTAAAAAAAAAAAAGAAAGAAAGAAATTTCCTGGAGGGTAAAGTAGATGGCTTCATTGCCTTTTTCTGTAAAAGTTTCCATCTACGACAGGATTGGTAAAGACTCAGCTAAGAAGCACATTTATAACAAACATTCCGGGGAGATCTCTGGCAAGGGAGAGATGCATTATTGGCATTGTGTCCTGAATTCTCCAACCTTCCACATCCCTACGTTAGAGCTAACAGTCACATGTTAGACTTCGCAAAAACAAATAAAACTAACTTGACTTTTTGCCATCTTTGTTTTTTTCTTTTGACTTGTCAACCAAGCTAGACTGTGAAGAGACTGCCAGACAGTTTCTGGTTATTCTTCCTTTGGAATTAAGGGGTTGGGGAACAAGAGGACTGGGGTATGGGGAGGGGGCAGTGGTAAACATTCTGGTAAACATTCCACAACCTGCTCTCTGCAGGGTAAGGAGTCCTTCCTGGTTTATAGTGCTTGCCAATTTCCTTGGTGTAAATTCTCCTACCATTGCCCATTAATTTCAGATTCCCAGCCTAATGTCACTGAACACACAGCTGGGGAGAGATGTATAGTAGCACAACATTATAAAATATTTCCACCTTACAATAAGTACAAATAACACATTAACAAAGATAATAGTATAATTATTTTACTAAATAATTAAGTGATGCACTTTGACTATTTATTACCTTGGGTTTCATATTTAAGTTTATTTAGTTTGTTAATAATGACTGTACTTAACAAACGGCTCACAAAATTCCAGGCAATTTAACAAATGATCTTTATGGGCCAGTATAAGCCAGTTCTAGCTCACCACTGGGTAGAATGGAGGAGATTCTGATTCAGAAAGAACATGAAAACTCTCCTTATCAGTTAGATTTGGTCAATTTGTTCCCTCTTTTTCTCTATGCAAACATCAGGAAAAATAAAAAACTACACTTGCTTGGCCTTATGGGAAGAGGCAAAAGAATACAACTTTTTCTCTTCCATGTCTCTGACAAATATAGGAACAGTTAAAGTCATTCATCACTGATCAAAATAGGCAACTCAAAATAAAATTGGCCAAAAAATTCTGCCTGGGATTTACCATGTCACTTCTCCACTTAAAATCCTTCAACAGCTCCTCATTCCATACCCAATAAATTTTAAATTCCTCAACACAGCATACAAAGACTTCATAACTTCCTTCAACCCACCTAGAACAGGACATCAGTTTTTACCTGCCCAGAATCTATTCTCCCTTTTCCTATGATAACATTTCTATTTTATCTAGGGGAGATACACTTCCTCAGTTAGAGATAGGCTTGGTAGAATTATTTTTTTTTAAGATTTTATTTATTTGACAGAGAGAAACATAGCCAGAGAGGGAACACAAGCAGAGGGAGTGAGAGAGGGAGAAGCAGGCTTCCCGCCGGGCAGGGAGCCCAATGTGGGACTCGATCCCAGGTCTCCGGGATTATGACCTGAGCCGAAGGCAGTTGCTTAACCAACTGAGCCACCCAGGTGCCCTGGCTTGGTAGAATTCTAAGTAATGTTTATCCAACTTCTCCTGGTCAAGGGTCAGGTTTTGGCTTTTTGTTTGTTTGTTTGCTTGTTGTTGTTTTTGTGTGTTGTTGGTTTGGTTTTTTTTTTTTTTTAACCTAAATGGGCCATTCATACCTTCTCTCCCTGGAATGTCGATCTTGAGTGGAGTAACAGAGAGATTGCAACTTGGTTGGAATACATTCATCTTGACAGAAGCCCCTGAACAGACCCACAATGAATTCCTGCTTATCTAGATTTCTGGGCCACGCTTGGTTCCTCTTTTCCCAGATCCTGTTCTTTAGCCTTCCTTCAGTTTGCTGAACTATCCCAGAGTTTTGCTTGTTTGTTTCATTTACCATAGTCAAAATTATCTCTGTTGTTTACAAGGCCTTGACTGCTGTACCATCTTTGTAGCCCCATCTCCCACATCTACCCACACCCATATGTGCCCCAAACTTCTGGGACCAGTGGCCTGCACCTAGTACAGACAGGCCTGGCCCATGATGACCAAGGAATTCCATGATGTTTCAGGACTCTGCCCTGGCCTGCCTTTTTCTCCATAGTCAGCTCCTTCTCACCCTTAAACATTCAGCTCAGTTGTTTCTTTCTTTATGCAATTCCACAAACTTCTCAAGACAGAGTTAATTGCTTCCTCCTTTGTAATCCCTCAATACTTGTCCACTTCTACCATAGCATCTATCATATTGTTTTATGTCCTCCTTTTCTCCCATCTGCCTGCAAGCAAATTTAGCAGAGAGATTTCATCCTATGTAGCTCTGAATATGCAGTACTTAGCAGAGTGCCTGGAACATAATAATGTTTGGTGAATGCATGAATGAGTCCTGGGACATCTCCCAAGGCAGGAAGGAGATAATTGGCCAAGCACTCCCCATCACCAAAGGCCTGTACCGTAGGCTGACACTACAAAGGACTATTTCTGAGGAAAAGATTCCCTAAAGGTCCCAGGGGTTCCAGGCTGGGAAGCAAGCAGGCTTGCTTGGTCAGAAATAAAGGAAGATGGGTGGGAGGGGTGCAGATTTTCATATGAATTGCTGGATGTCATCACCCAGACCAAACTTGGAAGCCAAATTGAAGATGGCAGTCAGAGTCTTTGAATGATCATAGATCAGAGGGCCTTCCCATCCCTATCAATTTCTAATTGGACTTTCAAACTTTGAATTAAATAAAAAATAAACTTCATTGTGTTAGTCTTCTGAGATCTCAAGATGTATCTGTTATAGAATCTAACAATATATTATCTATTGATAAGAATTGAGGTTATATGTGGTTATAACAAAAACCTAAAATCTGTAGCTTTGGCTTGCCAGTTGAACAGTGAATGAGGAAGAAATGAAAATCAAAGGCTGCAAGGCTATGCCATGCAAATATTTAGTAAAAGCGTCACCTGTGATGATTGATGTATTAGCCATCTATTGCTGAGTAACAAATCAGTCCAGAGCTTAACGGCTTAAAACAACAATGTGCATTTATCATCTCTCACAGTTTCTGTGGGTCAGGAATTCTGGAGCAGCTCGGGCTCTCTCATGAGGTTGCAGTCAGACACTGACAGGGCCTGTAGCTGGGGTGGTAGGACCGGCTCACTCACATGAGTACGTGACTAACAAGTTAGTACTGGCAGGTCGGTTGCTCTCTGGTCTGCCTGAGGGTCTCGTGAGCTGATGGCTGCTTTCCCCTAGAGCAAGTGATCCAAGAGATCAATTGATCAAGAGATCAATTCCAGGTCTCTTATGACCTAACCTTAGAAGTCACATACCATTACTTCTGTCATATTTTATTGGTCATTTTCCCTCGCACTGTTCCAACTCCTGTGGAAAGAATGAACTAGGAAGGAGGAGGATTTGAGATAAAGACATCAAGTATGGCTCCTTTTTCTTTGTTTTAATGATTTCATTGTATATATGATGTGTGTTTTAATCTGCTCCAAATGCTCTTGGAAGTAGGCAAGATTTGAGCAGAATGGTGACTACAATGCTGATTGCCGATGGCTGTGCAGCTGCCACCATGAGGGAACCCTTAGCCACAGATGATTGATGATTTCTGGTCACGACTCCTTGGGCCACGACAGAGTTTCAAGGGGCTTTCCCCTTCCTCTAGCTTCTCTTTCTCTAACACTCAGCTTTCCTGAGAAGTGTTCAGTTTTTCTAATTCTTCTAATAGGTTTTCCAGGTCTATTTTTCTAGCTTTTTCACTTGCTACAGTTACCATCTCTACACTGGCTGGACCTATAGATGGAAGAAAGACCAAGGCATCTCCAGAATTGAATTAGTTTCATAAAACCAACAGAAAATGGATGAGATCAAATAAATGTAAGTGAGCTGAACTCACAGAATATAATGTGACCTCAAAATCCTCAACCACATCTTTAAGGCAGATACAATAAGGGGTGTTCTTATGGCATTACAACAAAGATGGACATCTCTAAGATAGCTCAGATCAGAACTTCAACTTTCTCCAGTTTCTTTTTTCATGCTTGTATCAGACAACTCTGTATTATTCTTGAATTGCATGTGAATTGTCTTCCCTTTAAGTATTTTTTAGTTACTCACTTATCCGCTTCTTGAATTTTTAAAATCCCGTTGAGCTAATTACTGTCTAGTTAGGTTCCACACATATATTGAGACAGGCGAGATGCTCATCCTTACAGATTAGTAAGAGACAAGGAAAATAACAACAAAGAGACATCTAACAACCTTGACAAAACAAACAGTGGACACCAGAAGTAAAAGAATAACATAATTTCAAAAAGATATTTACTTAAAAAACAAAGGTAAGCTTAAAATCTGTTTTATGAACTCAAAAAATTTTAAAGAAAACATGGACTCTATAAAGCAAGAAATGGAACAGAAGATAATAAAATAGTAGACTGAGTTGGAAAAGGAGCTGGCAGAGTTAGTAAGCGGACCACAGCAGAATTTAAGAATAAAGAGCAAAATTAGCAACACATAAAGCCAAATCAGTACTGTAAAGAATCACGACATCAGGAAGTCTCCCAGAATGCCAAGAGGAGGAACAAAGGCATGAAAATTATCACAGAGGAGATAATCAATACGGAGAGAAGGCCATAGAAATCGGACACATAAATATGGATCCTCCTGAAAGACAGTCAGGACAAGAGAACCATAAGCATCAAAGATCTAATGGGACAAAGCCTCCTTAGAAAGTCTAGCAGGGGCGCCTGGGTGGCTCAGTTGGTTAAGCGACTGCCTTCAGCTCAGGTCATGATCCCAGAGACCCGGGATCGAGTCCCACATCGGGCTCCCTGCTCGGCGGGAGGCCTGCTTCTCCCTCTCTCACTCCCACTGCTTGTGTTCCCTCTCTAGCTGTGTTTCTCTCTGTCAAATAAATAAATAAAATCTTAAAAAAAAAAAAAAAGAAATAGAAAGAAGAGGGAACTCTTTTCTCTGCCTGAGCCTCGTTCTCCTAGGCCTGGAATCCAACAAGTGCCAAAGTGCTCAATATGCTTCCAAAAGAAACAGAACAACCATGTCTGCCACGAAGAGGCAA
The DNA here is from genome assembly GCA_004023965.1 of Spilogale gracilis. Classification (NCBI taxonomy): domain Eukaryota; kingdom Metazoa; phylum Chordata; class Mammalia; order Carnivora; family Mephitidae; genus Spilogale; species Spilogale gracilis. The sequence continues at coordinate 1,954 of PITA01027076.1, read as the reverse complement.
GTTAGGGACTAAGTTAGGGAATTAGTGAATTGGTACATATCAAGATCTAAAAATAGTATCTGTCACATAGTAAGCACTTGGTAAGTATTAACTGTTATCACCAGCATAGATATTATTCTATGTGAAATAATAGGTGCCATAGTCTTGCGACACATGACTAGCAAAGTTTTATTCTTAAATGCTGTCCCTTAGGCTCAGCTAGGACACCGAGGGAAGGGTTTGTGCCCTTGGTCTGGAGGGATTGAGAGGAGAGATCTCCTTTTCTCTCAGAGGGCATTGTTGGTCTTGGAGATTGATAATAGCTCTAATGGGAAACAGAAGTAAAGGTGAGGACAAAAAAGCAAGAACTCATGACTCTGGGTTTCACCCATCCCTCCCAGTGCTTTGAGATATGATACAATTGGATATAAATGAACTGTGAAGGTGTCTAGACACTTTCTGCAATCAAAAGCAAGGGGTAGTAGTCCTCTGGGTCACCAAGACCTGTTCTTGACCTGGACACAGGTGTTACAGTAGGGAAAATCCTGAATGGTGCCATTCAAAACTTTGCACAGGGCTGGGGCCTCTGCCTGCCTCTCTGCTTGTGATCTCTCTCTCTCTCTACCAAATAAATAAAAATCTTAAAAAAAAAAAAAAACGCAATGCCTCAATCATGGTCTAGCTCATTATAATCATTAACTTCATCTTATTAACCATGACCATTACAAAATGGAATTACCACTTAAAATAAGAGACTGCAGTGAGACTGCATGCCTTTCTCTGCTAGGCCAAGTTCCATGAGACCTTGATCCCCACTGTGTGTCCCAGTAAGCCACCAAGGTAAACTGTTTGCCTTGATATGCTTGTCCAGAATTCTGCATTATCACACAGCCTTGAGTTTCAGTTAGATGAAATTCTAACTCATCGTGCAGCATCTGTGTGGTCATCTACCTGCTCTCCTGATGGATGTAGCCAGAGACACAAAGTTCCCTGGCTTAACTCTCCCATAGTTGTGCTACCTACATGGCTTCCTAGCCTTCTGAATAATGGATTGGACATCTGAAAAGTAGTTTGGACTGCTTAGCATGACAGAGTTCAATTCCAAAAGAAACACCTTCCCTTGTGTGTAAGAAACCAGTTACTCAGATTACAGTAGTCTAAACACTCAGGTCAGGTCTGCTCAAGGCTGTGCTTCCAGGATGGGCTATGGTGGCTCCCACACTGGGTCACTGCCCGCAGATGGAGCCAGCTTCTATTGCTATGAGACTATGGGAACTACAGGACTAGCTAGAGCCCCAGTGTAAAAGCATAAGCCTCACAGCAGTGCATTAGCCTTCATGAAATGAGTATCGAATGGATGAACTAGTGATTCAGTCTATATTTGAGCAACTCCAAGGGAGGGGCACTAATTCCTTTTTTTTTCTTTTAAGATTTTATTTATTTATTTGACTTAGAAAAACACAGCTAGAGAGGGAGCACAAGCAGGAGGAACGAAAGAGGGAGAAGCAGGCTCTCCACTGAGCAGGGAGCCGGATACAGGAGTTGGATCCTGGGACTCAGGGATCATGACCTGAGCAGAAGGCAGACAATTAAGGACTGAGCCACCCAGGTGCCCCAAGTTGGGTGGGGGGAGGGCGCTATTTCCTAAAATAATTCATCTTCAGGCCCTTAAAGAATTATTCCTTGTTTTGAATTAAATCTAGCTTCGTTTAACTTCCAGTCCTTTGTCTTTCATATATTTCCAAGGGCCATATATCAGTTCTACCCATTCTTTCATACAAAGATAGTTATCATGTTCCTGAGTCTCCTGACTTCAGTTCCTTCTATCTGTCTTCATCTAGTGGCTCACCTCTGAGCATGCTCCAGTACATCTCTGTGCCTCTTAAAGTGTGGTACAATAAGTGCAGTACTACAGGTATGGGCTGATGGGTACCAAGTTCGATGAGATTATGACTCGTTTGTTGTCGTTTTTTTT
>PITA01027075.1:0-21601 GCA_004023965.1 Spilogale gracilis | reverse complement strand
GGTAATCTAGGGAGGGAAACGAAACAACAGAGACTTTGAACACAGAAACAAACTGAGGGACTTGGAGGGAGGGGGGTGGAGGGATGGGAGAGCCTGGTGGTGGGTACTGGGGACACCTAAAGCGGGGAGCACTGGGTGTGGGGAATGGGGAATGAATCTTGAAACACTGGAAAAAAAAATTTAGTAACAATAAAACAAAAAAAAAACAAAAAAAACCAAAAAAAAACAAACAAACAAACAAACAAACAAACAAAAGAACATTGCTGAGAGAAATTAACAAAGATGATAAACAGAGAGATATACTACTCTCATAGATTAAATAGTTAATATTCTTAAAGACATCAATTCTCAGGGCCCTTGGGTGGCTCAGTTGGTTAAGCATCTACCTCTGGCTCAGGTCATAGACCTAGGGTCCTGGGATCAAGCCCTGTATCAGGGTCCCCTCTTTCCATTCTCTCTCTCTCTCTCAAATAAATACATACATAGATACATACATACATAAATCATGAAGATATCAATTCTCCCCAATTTAGTCTATAGATTTGAGGCAATCTCAATCAAAATATCAGAATTTCTTGAATAAATTGACAAGTTGATTCTAAAATTCCAAAAAGAAATATAAAAGACCAAGAATAGCAACCTCCTTCCCCCTAAAACTTTGTAAAACAACAACAAAATCAGAGGACTTACAATGCTCAATTGCAAGATTTATTATAAAACAATAGTACTCAAGACAACATGGTATTGACGTAAAGATATTTGACTAGATCAATGAAACAGAGTATAGAATACAGGAATAGACTGACATACATAGTCAATTGACTTTAACAAAGATGCAAAGTTAGTTCAAAGGAGAAACAAGTCTTTTCAACAAATGGTTCTGGGATAACTGGAAACTCATTATGCAAACAATCTACTTTATTTATTTATGTATTTATTTATGAATTTATTTATTTATTTAGAGTAGGAAAGAGAGAGAGAAGGGGCAGAGAGAGAGGGAGAAAGAGAACCCCAAGCAGGCTTTACTTCCAGCACAGGGCCTGAAGAGGGCCTTGATCTCACAACCCTGAGATCATGACCTGAGCCAAAATCAAGAGTTGGACTCTTAACTGACTGAGCCACCCAGGCGCCCCAAACAATCTACTTTAATCTGACTTCATATAACATACAAAAAATATATTTGAAAATGACTACAAGCCTAAAATTGAAATTTCTAGAGAAATACATGGAAGAAAATTTTTGTGATCCTGAATTAGGCAAAGGCTTCCTACATACAACACAAAAAGGAAAATGTGATGAATGATATTATATCAGAATTAAGAATTTCTGCTCTTTGAAAGACACTGCTGAGAAAATTAAAAAATAAACCACAGGCTCCCAGAAAATATTCACAAATCAGAAATCTGAAAAGACTAAAATCCAGAATGTGTAAGAGTATCTCAAAGTTCAATGGTAAGAAAACTCAGTTTTTTAAGGGCCTAGCAGTTGTGAACAGATACTTCATCACGGAAAATATGTGGATGAAAAAAATACATGCATGATAAAAGATGCCCAATATAATTTTTCACTAGGGTAACACAAATTAAAACCACAATAACATACAACTACATCCCTTTTAGAATGGCAAAAATTAAAAAGTTGATCATACCAAGTGTCGTGAGGTCTTAGGTTGACTAGAAACTCTCAGACATCACTGATAGGAACTCTTACCCACCACTTTGGAAAATAGTTTGACAGTTTCTTAAAAAGTCCATCTAGTTCAGAGAGATGGAGTCAACATACTTTCCCCCTTCCTTTCACTAAGTGCAGCTAAATCCTCTGGACATTAAGTATAAAACAAACATATATAAGGCTCTGAAAGGTAAAGAGAAAACAGACTGGCTAGGAATCTTGGACCTGATGTGGTGGTGAATTCCCTGGGTCGTTTGTTTGCTTTATCCTTTATTTACCCCCAGTGGATGCTGTAGAAAACTGGAATCCAGCAATGCCAATGAAGCAGACCAAAAAAAATAAAAAACAATTTTAAAAAGCCTCAAGAAAGGACTGATTTAACCAAAGAATAGGACAGGAGTATTCTGGCAAGACAAAAAAAAGAAAGAAAAAAAAAAGTACATGATAACTGCTCTATTACACAAGCACCAAAGGAGAAAAAAACATGACCCTACCCTACCCTACCCATGCCAAGGAAAGGAAGACTGGGAAAGCTAGACTTCACCCTTGCCAGGCTGTAGTGAATTAGCCAGTGCCCTTGCTAGCGTGGCGCCAGATGGACAGATATGGAGCTGGGACTTTCTTTCTTTTCTTTTTTTTTTTTTTTTTTAAGATTTTATTTATTTGACAGAGAGAAACACAGCCAGAGAGGGAACACAAGCAGGGGGAGTGAGAGAGGGAGAAGCAGGCTTCCTGCCATGCAGGGAGCCCCATGTGGGACTCGATTCCGGGTCTCCAGGATCATGACCTGAGCGGAAGGCAGTCGCTTAACCAACTGAGCCAGCCAGGCGCCCCAGAGCTGGGACTTTCATCTCTGTTGGGTGGTAAGGAGGTCCTTTCCTCCTCTGCAATAGCCCTGGAGACCCCTTAGGGAGTCTGACTTCCACACAGTAACAAGATATCCTTCTTCTTCTTCACTAGAGTGACATCCAGAGGAAGTCTAGGGAGAAGTTAGGACTTCCGCCACAGTCCACGTGCTAACGGTGTCAGGAGAGGCCACACAGGGGAGCCGAAACTACTACTCCACCTCGCAGTAATAAAACTGAGTGCGGTACCCGGACCTCTACCTTCACCTGCCAGTAATACAGCATTACCCTCTCTCCTTCCTCTGCTGGGTTAGTGTTAGAGGAAGTCATCCGCAACAGAATATTTAAATAAGATCCAAAGTCTCATAATACCCCAAGTAGTCATATTTTAATTGAAAATCACTTGTCATATCAAGAACCAGGAGGATCTCAAAATGAATGGGAAAGAAAACCCACCTCAGTAGATGCCAACCTTGAGATGAAATTGAGGTGTTAGAATTATTTTACAAGGGGGGCGGGTCATGATCCCGGAGACCTGGGATTGAGTCCCGCATCCGGCTGCCTGCTGGGCGGGAAGCCTGCTTCTCCCTCTCTCACTCCCCCTGCTTGTGTTCCCTCTCTAACTGTGTTTCTCTCTGTCAAATAAATAAAATCTTAAAAAAAAAAAGAATTATTTTACAAGGATTTTAAAATATCCATCATGAAAATCCTTTAATGGGCAATTAAAACAAATGAAAATGTAGTGTCTTTCTGAAGAAATAGGCTCAGCAAAGAACTCGAAGATATCAGGCAGAAACACATGAAAAATTTAGAACTAAAACATATAATAAAGTGAATCAAAATGCCAGTGGAGGAGCTGAACATCAAGAGGGGACAGAGGAATCAAGAAACCTGAAGATAGTACAGAGACGTCAACCAAACTGAACAACAGAGACAGAAGAGACTGAAATAAAAAGAGCTTTAGGAACCTATAGGATTAAAACAGAAGATCTGACATTCATGTCATTGGTGTCCCAGAGGGAGAAGAGAAACGGGACAGGCTAAAAAAGTACCCAAAGAAACAGGGGTTGAAAACATCCCAAATTTAGCATAACATTCAAACCTACAGATTCAAGAATCTTTGTTAATTCCAAACAGGGTAAATTCCAGGACATCCATACTAAGATGGGGTACGATCAAACTGAAAACTAAAGAGAAAGCAAAAACAAAATCTTGTGCTATCTGGTCGGTTATGGGACTATGAGAGAATTGTGATATTTATCACAATATAAATACAAATTATTTATATATATTACAAAATATAAAAGCATTATGCTTTGAGAACCTTTACATAAATCTCCAGATTCTCCTTCCGGCTCTGTTCTGGTTTCCAGGCATGTGATAGACATTGATCACCGTTAATCATGACAAATAAAACTGTTTATTACAGGTGAGCACTTGCTCAGAAATAGAGTCTGTCTAAACGGAACACATTTAAGAAGTCTTTTTTAATAATCTATGCTTACCAGGGAAGGGATCAAAGACTTGGAACAGAACTGAACTGAGCCTATTGTATTACATAACCCAATACATATGAAATATCTTCCAAAACAGACCTTCTTCCTGGTAGTAATTGTTGGCATCATATTTCAGGCCACATGAATTTCTATTGAAATATAAGCCATAAGAGCAGTCTTTTAAAAAATAAAGTGATACCACTATGCTATCCATACTGAAGGCCATAATTATCTGCCGCTTATTACTTATTGTGTAGGTAGAAACTGCTTTAAAAAGAGCATTATAAAAGCTGATTCTTTTTTCTTCCCCCTTATCCCACCTCCAATATTGACAACAATCATATAATTGAACTCCTTGCGGGGAAATTCTTGTTCTGTTACATGTTTTGGCTTTATCCATATGAAAAAGTCAAAAAGGCTTTCCCTTTCTGAAGCTTTGGCTGGATTGCTTCAACTCTGAGAAGATGCTTAATCATGAATGACTGTATCCAAATCCTATTGCTAATTCTATGATTTTGCTGTGAGCGAAGGTGGGATTTTGTGTAACTGTCATATTCTCTTTTGGACCTTGAAAATGCTTCCAGGTTTCCACTCATTTATCTATAAAGCATGGACTATGTCCATGACCTCCCATGCTTTGTAGCTTGCAATGGTAATAATATCATGTACTTTAAGAGCCTTATACATACATAGATATTTATTGTCTCTATACCATTTAAAGCAGAGATTTTGCAATTTTCCTGAAGTAACACATTAAGTCAATGGCAAAGCCAAAATATGAGCTAGAGTTTCTTCAATGTCACTGTTCTGGTCTTATCGCAACCCTAATTTTGAAGACATTGCAAATAGGAATAAGGGAGGAAAAATGTGGTAGCTTACTGGACTGAGGTAGTAATGTTCTAGTGGCAAAGAAACTTCTAGTAAGGAGCTCCTACATGTCAATTTGTCAACACACTCCCAGCAACAGCATGCTTGCTGCTATCTAACTGGTGAGTTGATCAAGCTCCAGGTTCATAGGCTTATCCCTCGATCCTCCCCTGCGCACCCCCCCCCCCATCCAAAGCACAGTTTCAGGTAAAGACTTTCATATGAATAAGCAACAATGGAGTCCTGATGAATGTTTAACAACCAGCTCTCCAGAAAAAAAGTATGTGTGTATACATACATGTGCAAAAAGTTTATTACACCTTTTTAAGGACATAAATAATGCACAGTAATCCCCCCTTATCCGTGGTTTTACTTTTCACAGTTTCAGTTACCTGCAGTCAGCCATGGTCAGAAGTAAACAATCCTCTTTCTGACATATCGTTAGAAGGTCGATGGTAGCCCAACAGCCCGACACAGTGCCTATGTCATTCGCCTCATTTCCTCTCATCATGTGGCCGTTTTATCATCTCACGTCATCACAAGAAGGGTGAGTACTGTACAGTAAGATAGTTTGAGACAGACCACATTCTCATAACTTTTATTCCAGTATATTTTTATAATTGTTCTATTTTATTATTGCTGTTGTTTAATCTCTTACTCCATCCAATTTATAAATTAAACTTCATCATGTGTATGAGTATAGGAAAACACATAGTATATGTAGGCTTCAATAGTATTTGCAGTTTCTGGCATCCACTGGGGACCTTGGAACATAGTCCTTGCAGATAAGGGAGGACTACTGTATAGGACAAAATTTCCAAATTATAATAAAATGTACAGTGTTATTTCTGGTAAATTCCAAATAGCTTATTGATTTTCACAGAATGCTTTCACTTATTTTTGCTGAAGTTTTATATCCATAAGCAACCTACGTTTGTGATTGACAAAGAAGTATGGTTGCAATATGAATGTTGTTTATTTTTTAATTTTTTAAAGCTTTTTTAAAAAATATTTTTTTAATTTATTTGCGAGAGAGAGAGTGAGTGAGAGAGAGCATGAGAAGGGAGAAGGTCAGAGGGAGAAGCTCCACTCCCCGTGGAGCTAGAAGCCCAATGTGGGACTCGATCCTGGGACTCCAGGATCATGACCTGAGCTGAAGGCAGTAGCTTAACCAACTGAGCCACCCAGGCACCTCAAATGTTGTTTATTTATACTGATAAGTAAAATGAAAGGGAAATTGAGAAAGTGTGTGTCAGTTTGGTTTATCATAAACTGTGTGGATGGCTTTTTGCCAAGCTGAATAATAGTTTAGAACACAGTTTTCTATGCCATTCACAATGCCATTGCTAGAGATACGGCGCACTTCTAAGTTTAATTTACATCATTAATATTTTCTCCATCATATTCCAAAGTCTAGACAATTAAAATAATCAAATCCTAATTTGTTGCATTTGCCTATTTCTGCAATATAGATACTTCTGCTATGGCTAGTATCAAACTACTAACATGATGTCACTGAATGTGCACTTGAGAATAGATGTGATGTTACATGCCATTACATAGTATTTCCACCAATCAGATTACAATAATAGACATCAATAACCTCAAGAGCACAGATAATAATAAGATGGAGTAAAATAATTAGGAATCTTGAATATTTATACTTTAGTTTTAAAACATAATTTAATTTTTTTAAAAGATTTTATTTATTTATTTGACAGAGAGAAACACAGCGAGAGAGGGAACACAAGCAGGGGGAGTGAGAGAGGGAGAAGCCAGCTTCCCACCAAGCAGGGAGCCCGATGTGGGACTTGATCCCAGGTCTCCAGGATCATGACCTGAGCCAAAGGCAGTCGCTTAACCAACTGAGCCACCCAGGTGCCCCATAAAACATAATTTAATTTTAAATAACACCTGTGTTTACCATCCAAAGGCAAAATTCCTGATATTTAACACTTGGGCCTTGCCCTGATGAGCCAGTGTAGCAGTCGCTGGGCTGGGGGAGTGAATCATGAAATCAAGGGGAGACAATACAAGTACGCATTACTGAGTTGACCACTGCTATGAATGATTGGGTGCCCACTTTCACAGGACCTTCTGAGAACCCTCTGAAATGTGTCTCAAATACTTCCTGCCACCTTCAGAACAAGGGTGCTCCCCACGTGGCATTAATTCTCCCACAGTCCTGGCTGCACAGGTGTGGGTGTTTAGTGGATTCTCGAAGTCATGCCACACCGTGAAGTCAGGGAAGCCTGGGACAGGAGCCCAGACGTCCGCAGCCCTGGGCCTGGCAGAGGTGCTGGAGTGGTGGGGGGAGCCGTTGGTGATGACTGTTCTTGCAGAGAACTGGTTGAAGCCAGCTCTGGAACTAATTACCACAGCAGTCACTGGAAGAGAAGTAAGGCCAGATGGATTTGCAGTGGCAAGAGGCAGTACTTGCTCAAGCCCTCTTCCTCTGTCTCAAAGTGCTCAGTTCCTTCCTTTCAGTTTTTCATGGCATTCATCTATATCAGTTTTTTTGTTGTTGTTTTGTTGTTTTACGTCCATTGCCCCACTTGGTTGCAAATTCTATAATGTCAGTCAGAACTATGTCTCTTTGCTCTCTACTGTCTCCAGTGCCTGGCACTTGCACTTTTCCCTTGATAGGTAATGACTACATTTGTTGACAAAAAAATACATAAATAGGAGATGACAGGCACTCTTCAATCATTGTCTAACCGCCCCCCACAGTTATCTTCCACGTTGATAAACAACAGCAAAATAATCAAGTGTTTGTAGGTAGTAAATATTACTAAAGTTGGGGGTAATGAAAAGATGCAGCCCCATCTGTTCCCTCCTCTCTGCCCATTTCTGGGGCTTCCTATCATCAGGCTCTTCCTATTAGTGGGGAAGCAATGAATCTTTGTTCCAATGGTTGGTTCCTTCTCCACTCTACTGCTCTGTACCCAGAGCCACCAACATGCTAGGCCCAACAGTGGCCAATTCTCTTCCTGTCCCTCCCTCGAAGCACAGAAACCTTGCCAAGAGGATTGAAATTACTTTCTTTTCATTTTCGTCTCTTTCACCAGTCTGCTCATAGAAATGAGTGACATAGCATTTATTTCCCCACACTGTGAATTATGATACTTATCCAGTGAAATTTTTTCCAGGAAAAAAAAGTGCTTCTGGTTAGTTTGGGTTTTAATTGTCAAAATTTCCCATCTTTGGGCGCCTGGGTGGCTCAGTGGGTTAAAGCCTCTGCCTTCGGCTCAGGTCATGATCTTGGGGTCTTGGGATTGCTCAGCAGGGAGCCTGTTTCCTCCTCTCTCTCTGCCTGCCTTTCTGCCTATTTGTGATCTCTCTCTCTCTGTCAAATAAATAAATAAAAATCTTAAAAAAAATTTCCCATCTTCATCAAAAATACCTAATGTTTGGGAGGCTACTCAGCACACAGCAGAAACCAATTTCATTCTGTTTCCTTTTGGCAGTGATGCTCAAACCTCAGCCATTTCCATGCAATTCCCACATTTTTGACATATTTAGATGTCACCAGAACTATTTTACTTGTTTCAGAGTTTCTTTAAATTACATCATTTTTTTATTTGAATAAGATTATTTAAGTGATAAATTGTATATGCTACCATTAATAGAGCTTTTTGAATCACCTATCATAACTAGAAAGTAACCATAAAACATATTGTTATGGACTGAATTTCGTGTCCCCCCCCAAAAAAAAATTCATGTGTTAAAGTTCTAACCCCCATTGTGATGATCCTTGGAGGCGGGACCTTTGGGAGATAATTGGATTTAGATTTGGTCATGAAAGTGGAGCCGCTATTATGGGATTAGTGTTCTTAGAAGGAGAGGAATAAACCAGAGCAGGGGCTCTCTTGCTCACTAGAGCACTCCCACTTGCTCTGGCTTTCTCTCTCTCTTCCTCTATCCCATATAAGGAATTCTCTAGAAGCAAGCTTTCTGCAAGCTAGGAAGAAGGCGCAGCCTTCACCATGAACTGAATATGCCGATACCTTGATTTTAGACTTTGCAGCCTCTAGGACCGTGAGAAATTAATGTCTGTTGTTTAAGCCATCCTGTCTATGGTATTTTGTTACAGCAGCCTAAAACACATACCTATAACTGAAGAGTTCCTTAATTAAGTACCATCTTGATAAATACCTGATCCATGTCTTGAATGTGATGCCTCTTCTCTCACTGTTTAAAAAAAAAAATAGATTAGCAAGTGTCGGAATATGTTTTTAACAATATGAGAAATTTTTCTCCTGATGTCAGAAAGATTAAAATAGAATTTAAAAGGGAATGACTTCCTCATAATGGCTGTCCATGCTTTGTAAAATTGTATTTTGCATTCCCCCAAATTGTCTCATGCATCTGTCCCAGACTTGGGAAACACTGGTCTACTTTCTTGCTGTCCACAGGGGTAGATATCTGAGGGGGCACTGCTGAGTTTTTTGAATATTGGTGCTCATTTGCAAGAGGACACTACAACTTAATGTTTTAATCTCCTGCTTTCTTTAATGTCCATGAACCTATTGTTTGATTATCTCAGTTTTTGAGTTGGGAGGTTCCTGTGGTAAACCACAGAGTTCTGGGCTGGGGGGTAGGGGATCCTGGCTTTCTTTCAGGCTGTGTAAACTGGGCAGATCCCTGATTTCCCTCTCTCAAATAAATAAAATCTGCCTGTGAATGAGGTGTCACACTCAGTAGAAGAAATGAGGCCAAATGACATGCAGTGAATGCAGAGACTGGGCGAATTTCCACGTTCTGCCTGATCTATGTCAAAGCCTTTAAAGTCATTACGTATAACCACAGGCAAGTGCCTTGTTGGGAACACCACCTATCATTATTACTGTAGCAGAAAAACTGCTAAGAATACTGAAACCAAATCCGTATTCCTAAACTGTGAAAGGTGTAGTTCTGCAAGTTGATTTGAGGTGGTACACGTGTACAAACTTACCTGTAATTATAATACCTCTGCATCAGTTTTTACAATTGTCCTCCTAATTATGGAAAATAGGAAGTTTCTATTTAAAATTAACACATTTAAGGGGTGTATGGCTGGCTCAGTTGGTAGGGCTTTTGATCTTGGGGTTGTGAGTTCAAGCCCCATGTTAGGTGTAGAGATTACTTTTAAAAAATCTTAATGAAAATAAATAAATAAAATTAAGAAATTTAAGTAAAATAGATGAGTCAGTTTGTTTTGTTTTGTTTTTTTAAAGAATTATTTGGATGCCTGGGTGATTCATTCGGTTAAGTATCTGCCTTCGGCTCAGTTCATGATCTCAGGGTCCTGGGATCGAGCCCCGCATGGGGGTTCTCTGCTAAGCAGGGAGTCTGCTTTTCCCTCTCCCACTGTGCATGCTCACTCTCTCTCTCTCTCAAATAAATAAATAAAAGAGAGAGTATAAGCAGGGGAAGAGACAGAGGGAGAGGGAAGAGAATCCGAAGAAGGCTTCCTGCTGAACAGAGAACTGAATGTGGGAGCTCCATCCCATGGTACTGAGATCATGACCCAAGCAGAAACCCAGAGTTGGACGCTTAACTGACTAAGCCACTGAGGTGCCCCAACAGGTGAATCAGTTAAAAAAACAACAACAACAATACACTGATAAATGAGACATAACATGTGAATATCACCAAATCTGTGAGATGGAATTCACAGAGCTGAAGCTTAGGAAACACCAACTTGATCTTTAAGATATATTTGGTCTAAAGCAGTAAATTCCTGTGCCATAATTTCTCCAAAAGTATTGTCATAATTAAGAGGCTCACCTGTTTTCTAAAGATGCTGTGAAAAAAATTAAAGAATAAGGTTGCAAAGGTAGGAGGTTCATGGGAACTCTGTAGTTTCTGCTCATGTCTGCTGTGAACCTAAAACTACTCTTACAGATGAAGTCTCGTTTAAAAGAAAGAAAGAGACAAGCAAACAAACAAACAAAAAAAACAAGCAAAAACAAGAACAAAAAAATGAGTGTTAAATCATTCATGTTACAGGCACAGAAAACTTAGTAACAACTCTACTACTGCAATTTTATGAGTAACTCTTTTATTATATAAAGAGGATATGGGTTTTGACCTCTAAATACACAAACTTAACGACTCGTTCTTTATTGTACAATTGGAAAACTTATACCTCTTATGTAAGGTAATTTATTGAAAGATTTTTTCAGTATTAAACTACTGTCTTACTTACTTTATACATCTATTCTTGTCAATGTGGCTTGTTAGATTTTGAATCTTTAGGTGAAGAAGACCCTTGTCTGTGCAGAACACAATATTCTGGTCTAAATTATGGTTGCAATAACATTGTAGTATTGTTGAGGAATAATTGTGAATCCTGATCAGTAATATAACATAGTGGTTAAACATAGGAAGTTTCTTAGAAGCTGCAGTGGTGGCAAATCATAAACCCGTTATGCAGTAATTCAACTTGTCTGTTTTGAGCCTGGATATGGCTTTAACCTTTTTTCTAGATGGAGCTGTGCTCTTGGTTTGATATTCGGCTGGGATTGTGGAAGTCTTAATGCTATTGTCTTTGAACTTCTGTCTTGTAAGTATGTCCTGTGGGACAATAGAGTGCGCACACGAGCAGAGGAAACAGACACAACGCGTATATGCACTGTTCCTTCACACTCCTTTGCGTATGGCACTCCCACTGCCCTGGAGCAAAGCATTCTGGCAAACCTGCAGTGAGATTCAAAGCAAGCGGAAGGTGTTACAGCCAGGACTGAGTAAGTGGCGGTGTTGACAGCCCCAAGAGGCCATGCTTTCCGTTGGAACCATAATTTGTTTCAAATGCACAAAGAAGGTGATGGCATTTTTTTAAAAATATTTTTTATTTATTTGACAGAGAGAGAGATCACAAGGCAGAGAGGCAGGCAGAGAGAGAGGAGGAAGCAGGCTCCCTGCTGAGCAGAAAGCCTGATGCGGGCCTCGATCCCAGGACCCTGAGATCATGACCTGAGCCAAAGGCAGAGGCTTTAACCCACTGAGCCACCCAGGCACCCAAGTGATGGCATTTTAACAGGAAAACCCAGGAACCCTATCACATGCTCTCTCACTCTTGTTACTTCCCTGTCTTAGCCAGCCACTTACCTGGAAATGATGACACAGAAGGAAAGGGGAAGATAAGGCAGCCCAGAGACCCTTTTCCTTTCGCCAGTTCCTTAGCAATAAGGCAAAGAAGAATGTTGGTAGAGTGTGCCCATATTATGAAGTGAAATAGAAACAGTTGAGTTAGTTTGGTGCACCTTTTCTAGTATTTCTGTAAGAAGGAAATGCATATGCATATAGGAGCCATGAGATAAGAACTGTGTCATTTCAGTGAGTCTGTGTCTGAGTTAATGCTCTTATAGTTAAAGCTGGCATTGAAAAAATATAAATAGTAAAATTATGCTAATAATGAAGAAAACTTTTTTTTTACTTAGAACATTAAAAGCAAATAAAAAAAAAATCACAACAAGCCAAAGGAGAGAACAAAGGAAGGAAAAACTTTCCTATTTTAGCACCTTTAATACCCGCCCTTTTCCTGTTTTTTGAACGAAGGATTCCACAAATGATGTATGCTTCTCTGTTTGCAGAAAATGGTATAGAAAAGGAGTCTTGGCTAAATGTAGAAAGATAGTATATTTTTCTTTTTTTTTTTTTAAAGATTTTATTTATTTGACAGAAAGAAACACAACCAGAGAGGGAACACAAGCAGGGGGAATGAGAGAGGGAGAAGCAGGCTTCCCGCTGAGCGGGGAGCCCGATGTGGGACCTGATCCCAGGTCTCAGGTCATGACCTGAGCTGAAGGCAGTCGCCCAACCAACTGAGCCACCCAGGCGCTCCGATAGTATATTTTTCTAAAGATACTTTTCAGCCTGGCGTGCCTGGGTGGCTCAGTCAGTTAAGGCTCCAATTCTTGGTTTTGGCTCAGGTCATAATCTCACTGTGGGAGGATCAAGCCTGTGTTCGGCTCTATCTTCAGTGGGGAATCTGCCTCAGATTCTCTCTCTCTTTCCCTCCTGCCCTCACTCTCACGGGCTCTCTCTCAAATAAACAAAAATCTTAAAAAAAAAAAAAAAAGACACTTTTCAGCCCAAATGTTCTTTAATTCCATGTACCTTAGATAATCCTCATGGATCCCTGAAGAATCTGCTAGGCCTACACTACTAAATGAGACATTAGAGGCCTTTCCTGAGCGTTTCTGCCTCAAGAGGAAGTTAATCACTACCCATCTGTGCTACTACTGTGCCTCAATTTTACTGTTGTACTTAAGACAAAGTGTTATAATTAATATGTTTATAGATGAGTCTCCTGTGTTCGGCTTTGGACTTCTTGAGGAAAATGACTTAATTTACTTATCTCTATAATCTCAGAAACCTGGCTCAGAGTAGATATTCAATAACTTAACAAATCATTCATATTATTTTTTAATAATGTATGTGTAGAATAAATTCAGGAGAGTCTCTAGAGTAGATTATTTCAACCCTGGAATATCTGTCCATTTGTGTCAGAACAATTCTGGACAGGTATAATACTAAAGAAACTGTCATAGTTGGCATTTGGAGTCTAGTGTCTCCAAGTGCAGTCAGAGGAGAGTGGAATAGAAAAGCAAGGGCTTGCAGATTGTGGTTCTACCCATTTGCTAGAACTTCAGATATGGCTCAGGGGCCCAAGGGTCAAGGAGATCCTAGTGTCTGGCACCCTCATCTGTTTTGAAGGCTGCTCTATTTAACAAAACAGAGTGTTGGTTAGAGATCTTTAAACCCCATGCAACATTGAGTTGAGAGTCAAACCTATTTCAAACAAATGCCTCACATCTAGAATTGATGCTCATTTATCAAAGATTCATTAGCTATCAGAAACTCTGGCAAATCATGCACATAGTGTGACCTGCATGGGAAAATGCAAAGGGGACTGGAGACAAAGGTAGCTCACAGCAGTCCAGGGGCTCTGGAGAAGAATCAGATGGCCTCACATTTTAGGGTTTGGGGACTTATAGCTGGAAACAGTCAAGAAGGCATTTTGTGAATGTTTTGTTACCACATAGATGATATGCTTCCTGTTAGTCTCAACCCATGGTGGCAGAAATAAGAGCTGAGTGAGCTTTCAATGAAAATGGAAGGGAAGGGGTGGGATTAGGCAAATCATCAGATCCATATCTGAGATACTACAGATAAAGTGAGAAAAATCACATTATAATCCATGTTACCCAGTTAAAAAACCAAATAATTATGCCTGAGTCATTTTTGGCTTGACACACGGAAATAATTAACTCATTCTTCCACCTGTATGTAGTAGAAAGCGGTAGATCTGAACATTTTGCAGAGAGCTCTGTCTGATTTCTGCATGTACCTGTTTTCATGAGGCACGAATTCTTGGAATCATGTAAACTGTGGCACATATGAGCAGTAGCTCTCCTGTCTCTTCCTCTTATTCTTTTTTTTTTTTTTTTTTAAAGATTTTATTTATTTACTTGACAGAGAGAAACACAGCTAGAGAGGGAACACAAGCAGGGGGAGCGAGAGAGGGAGAAGCAGGCCTCCTGCTGAGCAGGGAGCCCGATGTGGGGCTCGATCCCAGGTCTCCGGGATCATGACCTGAGCCGAAGGCAGTTGCCTAACCAACTGAGCCACCCAGGCGCCCCTCTTCCTCTTATTCTTGTTTCCTTCCATCTCATATCCTTAACCCAAATATATTTAGATTGATGCAATAAGCCAGGTTCATTTTGGGGAAGTAATTGTATGTATTCCTTTATGACAAAGTATCTGGTTCTGACCATCATAAAAAGGAATGGACTTGATAAATAATAAAACATCCATTGAAGCAACAGGAACTTTTATTCTCAATGCTCCTTTCAAGGTAAAGGCCTTGAGCATACTAATAGGCTCAAGTCAAGCAAAGCCAAGAGAGTTCCATCGATGTAGCAGATAATTTGCCCCTGGCAAAATCCCAGGTCTGAGACCAGTGTTGACTTGGCAATCCAACCTATATTTTTCAAGTGCTCATTAACTCTAAGTCTTTTAAAAATTACTTGCTTAGTATATCTTATCTCATAACCTCCAGGTATAGTCTTAAAGGCACAGCACAAGATATGGTAGCCAATGGTAGCCATCATTAATGGTAACACTTGGATCATCTTAATACACAGTCTTTCTGTGTGTGTGTGTGTGTGTGTGTGTGTGTGTGTGTGTGTGTGTGTGTGTGTGGTGTGGGAGGCAGGGAGGGGAAGAGAGAGAGCCAGTCACCATCCCACTGTTCACAAATGGACCAGCTGTCTTCAGAGCATCAGTGCCACAGGGAAAAACCACCAGACTTGGAGACGTGGGCTCTAGTTCTACCTCTGCCATAAATGTCAGGAAGCTTTGCCTCTTCTCTAGAACTCTGGTGTAATGAAGAGTTCGAATAAAATGATGTTTGAGTTCCACCAGCATATTATATTCTCATAACTAATTCTAAAATTACCAAGACACTTAGAATTCTCTTCTTTCCTTCCCAAGTTCATCCCATTCCAATAGGGGGTTCAGATTTGCATAAAGGAGCCTCTTTCATCATTTTCCTCCTGCCTGTGCTTGCTCTTACACCCCAAACTGAATCTTCTAATTTCTCTTATATGCGGACTGGATCATAACACACTCTGCGTCTGAGCCAAGAAGCAATTTGCTAAAGCCTCTCTTCCCCGGTCCAGCCAGGCAAAGTGGGCTATGATGTACTTCTAGGAGTCCAAACGTAGTGCCCAGGGCTAACCACTGGGCACTGTCACTGAGCTCCAAGTTGCAAGTGCCTGGCATCCTCAGCTTCTGATAACCGGCTTCTGAGTTCCTTCTCTGATTACCAAAAGAAATCTCAAAAATTAAAGGAGAAATAGAGAAGAAACCATGAGCTGTAATCCCACTACCTGGGCAAAAACCCTCAACTTTTTGGTGTATATCTGTAGTAGATTGTTGCAGCAAGACCCCCAAAGGTTTTCATACCTCCCTGGAGGCGCACCCTTGGGTCTTCCTCTCTCACCACTGACTCAGGGCTTGGCCAATGGGACGATAGCAAGTGTGTCACAAGCAGAGACTTGGAAAATGCTAATGACTGTGCTTGCCCTCTCTTGCTGCTCTTGGAATGTACTGCTACCTTGTAAATAAGCCTATGCTAACCTTCTGAATGACAAAAGACATGCACCTACCTGCCCCTGTCACATCAGCCGATGCTCAGCAAGTGCCCAGAAGCAGCTGGACGCAGACCCTTCAGGGAACCCGATCAGGACCAGCAGAATAACCACCAGTAAGCCCAGTCGAGAGCACAAGTCCATTGAATCTCAAGCTAAATAAATAACTTTTTGCCTGAACAAAGACATTTTGTAGTCTAGTAGGCAGCAAAAGCTAACATAAAGTAACCCTTTAGTCTTTTCCTATATAATAAAGTCCAGATTATACCATATACTATTCTGTAAGCAGCTTATTTCACATAGTTTCCCAAAGCTTTAATATTATTTTACTTCTTATATAAGTTTCTTCAGGGTGAAGAATTATATCTCTTTTGTTTAGAGCTGTGTTTCCAGCACATAGAACATTACTGCAAACATACTCAGAACTCAATGAACATTTGTTGAATGGATGTTAGAGGACATGATTTTTTTTTTTTGGATGGTTGAATAGTATTATACAAAGTTATCATCTTTGCCCCATTCTGAGTTCTTGCTTCTCTCATAGGTTTGGCGTCGTAGTTTTCCACTAAAACAGGAATTCGGATGAGTTCTCCCTATTGCCTAAGAACTGGGTGGATCTCTGGCCAGGAGGAGGGTTTTGCTAAGCAACCATTAGAATTCCATTCAAATAGCAAGTCCTAAGAGGTCATATGTGTGCCTTAGCAGGGTTTACATACTGTGTTAGAGAGATCACTGGTCTGGCAAGGGCAACATGCCATGGTGTTTCAGTTATGACTCTATTTCTTCTACTGCTTCAGGAACTTCTGAGGATAAGGGTTCAGGTCCTAGAGTGCTGGGACAGAATGAGCATTCTATCAGTGCCCATGGGATAAATGAATAAATTAACTTGCACATTGCAAAGGATTCCTCTAACAGCAGCATACCCATAATTTCACACTCTTTAAGCAAGAAATGTACTTTTATTACAAACAATACGTTAAGGATTATAATAACATCGTGAGAAAGTATATTTATGGTAAAAAAAAAATAAAACCTCACGTAGGAAATGCAATCAAGGAAGACATTTCTTAAATGGCTTAAATTCCATTTGAATCTTTTTAAAGGCATGAGGAAACAAAACTAGGAAAGTGGGAAACAGAAGTGGGACACAGAAAGGGAGCCTAATGTTCCAGTTTGCAGTTTTCAGTGGCCCATTCCGTGCTACAGGCAGGAGGGGGACAACATCAGTTTACATACTGGTTTAAACACAATTAAAACATAGAGGTTACAGCCTGAACTTAGGCTGATGGGAAATAAAGAAGGAATATTAGGTCTGCCCTTGATTAGAATTCTTTTGGGGATTCCTCATTGAAGAGAGAAATGCTGTGCTTTTGTAAAAACTGTCATTCTGTGAAAAACTACCTAAGAATAGGACTGGGCTAAGGAATGTTAAGACCCACATTATTCACGCACACATACACATGTGAAATTCCAACGCATTACTCTGATTACTGTAATAAACTTAAAAGACTCTAGGGGTCTTTTAGACCCTAGACAAGAAGGGGCTTTGTTATAATAAGCATAAACTCTAATTAATTAATGTGTTGCATTTCTCGCCTTTGAAAGGATATTGGTTTGATTTCGGACGTCAACTGAATATAATTCATACACACGAACATTTTAATATACTCACTATAGGTAAGTCTATGCTAGCAACATTGCTGGTCATTTTTTAACTATCAGAGGGCAGGAACAACATCTTTGAAACTCTCTCAGGCTATAGAAGCACCATTTACTACAAGTCAGTGCTGGTATGGCTTTGGTTCCAACATAAAAACATTTATTATTATGTTTTAATTATTTATTTCAGTTACTCTTTGACATCCTCAGTTCAAGTAAATTGGTAATTCTACTCAAGAAATAACACATTATTTGGGTCTAGATACAAGAAAAAAAAGAAATAGGAAAACGTTTTCATTGTGATAAAGAGATGAATAAGATCTTTCAATTTTTTATTTAGAAGTAAGCATTGGTTAGAGAGCTATTAAGACCAAGATGTCAGGATTCGATCTTAGAGATTTTGATGCTGATTTCTAATTTTGTGATTATTTTTACAAAACAACACAACATTTTCAGTTAGCTCAATCTTTAAAAAGAATTTCTCACTCAGGTTTACTATTTATTGATATTTGGTATTGTTTGCTTCATATTTTTTTTTTACATTTTTAGAAGATTGCAGTATAGTTGACACACTATGTTGTGTTGGTTTCAGGGGTACAATATAGTGATTCAATAAGTCTATGTATTGTGTTCCGCTCACCACAAGTGTAGCTACCGTCTGTCACCATGCACCACAATACAATCGGCTCCATCCCCCCATGCTGTACCTTTTATCCCTATGACTTCTTCATTCCATAATTGCAAGCCTGTATCTCCTTCCTCCCTTCACCGACTTTGCCCATCCCTCCACCCTGTCCCCTCTGGAGATCATCAGTTTGTTCTTTTTGTTTGTCTATTTGTTTCATTTTTTTAAAATTCCAAATATAAATGAAATCATATGGCATTTTTCTTTCTCTGACTTATTTCACCTAGCATAACACTCTCTAGTCCATCTGTATTGTCACAAATGCCAAGACCTCATTCTATTTCAGAACTGAGCAATATCCCATTGTATATATATATACAGTCCATCTTCTTTATCTATTCATCTCTTGATGGACATATGTGTTGTTTACATATCAGCTATTGTAAATAATACTGCAATAAATATAGGGGTGCACATATCTTTCTGCATTTGTGTTTTCATTCTCTTTGGGTAAATATGAAGTAGAGGAATTATTGCATCATATTTTGATTCTATTTTTAATTTTTTGAGGAACCTCCATACTGTTTTCCACAGGAGATACACTAATTTACATTCCCACCAATAATATGTAAGAGTTCCTTTTTCTCTACCTCCATCCTTCTAGGTTGTGTTCTTTTTTGTATTTTGATTCTAGCCTTTATGACAGGTGTAAGTTAATACCTCGCTGTGGTTTTGATTTGCATTTCCCTCATGAATATTGATGTTGAGCACCTTTTCATATATCTATTGGTCATCTGCATGTCTTCTTTGGAAAAATGGCCTCTGGTCATTTTTTAATTGGATCATTTGGTTTTTTTGCGTTGAGTTGTGTAAGTTCTTTTTTTTTTTTTTTTAAGATTTTCTTTATTTATTTGACAGAGAGAGAGATCACAAGTAGGCAGAGAGGGAGGCAGAGAAAGAGGAGGAAGCAGTCTCCCTGCCTAGCAGAAAGCCCCCTCCCCAGGATCATGACCTGAGCCGAAGGCAGAGGCTTTAACCCACTGAGCCACCCAGGCGCCTGTGTAAGTTCTTTATATATGTTGGATACTAACCCCTTATCGGATATATCATTTGCAAATATCTTTTCTCAGTCAATGGCTTGGCTTTGCATTTTGTTGATGGTTTCCTTTGCTATGCAAAAGGTTTTTATTTTGGTGTAGTCTTAGTAATTTATTTTTGTTTTTGTTTCCTTTGCCTGAGGAGACATATCTAGAAAATATTCCTAAAGTTGATATCAAAGAAATTATTGCCTATGTTTTCTTCCAGGGGTTTTATGGTTTCAGGTCTCATGCTTAGGTCTTTAATCCATTTTGAGTTTATTTTCGTCTGTAGTGAAAGTAAGTGGTCCAGTTTCATCCTTTTGCCTGTAGCTGTCCAGTTTTTGCAGCACCATTTGTTGAAGAGACTATCTTTTCCCCAATGTATATTCTTGCCTCCTTTGTCATAGATTAATTGACCATATCAGTACCAGTGTATTTCTGGGTTCTCTACTCTGTTCCATTGATCCATATGTCTACTTTTGTGACAGTACTATACTATTTTGACTGCTATAGCTTTGTAGTATATCTTGAAATCTGGGGTTGTGATACCTCCAGCTTTGTTCTTGCTCAAGATTGCTTTGGTTATTTGGGGTCTTTTGTGACTCCATTCAAATTTTAGTATCATTAGTTCTAGTTGTGTGAAAAATGCTGTTGGTATTTTAATAGGGATTGCACTGTAGATTACTTTGGGTAGTAAGGACATTTTAATGTTATTAAGTCTTTCAATTCATTTCCATTTGTGTCATCTTCAATTTCTTTCATCATGTGTATAGTTTTAGAGTACTAATCTTCTACCTCCTTGGTTAAATTTGTTTCTAGGTATTTTATTCCTTTTGACATAATTATAAATGAAATTGTTTTCTTAATTTCTCTTTCTGCTAATTCATTATTAGTGTATATAAATGCAACAGATTTCTGTGTATTAATTTTATATTTTGAAAAACTTTATTGAATTCATTTATTACTTCTAATAGTTTTTTATTTTGTTTTTGGTGGAATCTTTAGGGCTCTCCATGTGCATTATCATGTCATCTGAAATAGTGACAGTTTAATTTCTCCTTACCAATTTAGGTGACTTTTATTTCTTTTTGTTGTCTGATTGCTGTGGCTGTACTTCTAGTATTGTATTGGGTAAAAGTGGTGAGTGGACATCCTTGTCTTGTTCCTGACCTTAGAGGGAAAACTCTCAGTTTTCACCATCGACTATGACATTAGCTATGGGTTTGTTATATATGGCCTTTATTGTTTTGAGGTGTGTTTCTTCAAAAACCAATTTATGGAGAGTTTTTGTTATGAACAGATAATGAATTTTGAGAAGTGTTTCTCCTGTATCTATTGAGATGAGTATATGATTTCTATCCTTCATTTTGTTAATGCAGTGTATTGCATTGATTTGCAGATACTGAACCATCCTTGCAACCCAAGAATAAAATCCACTTGGTTGCGGTGAATGATCCTTTTAGTGTACTGTTGAATATGGCTTGTTAATATTTTGTTGGGTACTTTTGCATCTATGTTCATCAGGGATACTGGCTTATAGTTTTTTTTTTTATATTGTCTTGACTGGCTTTGGTATCAGGTTAATGCTGGCCTCATGGAATGGATTTGGAAACTTTCCTTCCTCTTCTATTTTTTGGAATAGTTTGAAGAAAATAAGTGTTAACTTTAAATGTTTGATAAAATTCACCTGTGAATCCATCTGGTCCTGGACTTCTTTTTCTTGAGAATTTTTTAATTACAATTTAATGTCATTACTAGTAATTGGTCTGTTCAGATTTTCTATTTCTTCCTGAATCAGTTTGGGAGATTATGTTTCTAAAAATTTATTCAGGGGTGTCTGGGTGGTTCAGAGGGTTAAGCCTCTGCCTTCGGTTCAGGTCATGATCTCAGGGTCCTGGGATCGAGTCCCACATCAGGCTCTCTCTCTGCTCAGCAGGGAGCCTGCTTCCCTCTCTTTCTCTGACTGTCTCTCTACCTATTTGTGATCTCTCTCTCTGTCAAATAAATAAATACAAATCTAAAAAAATAATTATTCATTTCTTCTAGGTTGTGCAATTTGTTGGCATATAATTTTTCATAGTAGTCTCTTAAAATCTTTTTTTTTAAGATTTTATTTATTTGAAAGAGAGAAAGTGAGTACGAGCAGGGGGAGCAGCAGAGGGAGAAGGAAGAGAGGGAGAAGTAGACTCCTCCCTGAGCAGGGAGTTTGATGCAGGGT
>PITA01027074.1:0-21583 GCA_004023965.1 Spilogale gracilis | reverse complement strand
AGAGATACTCTTCTGAGAAAAATTAATCTCTACCATTTTATTTTTATATTTATTTATAAAGATCTTTTTATTTGATAGAAAGAGAGTAGTAGAGGGAAAGGCAGAAGCAGACTCCCTGCTGAGCAGGGAGCCCAACACTGGACTCCATCTCAGGACCCTGGGATCGTGACTTGAGCCAAAGGCAGATGCTTAACCAACTGAGCTACTCAGGCTCCCATATTTTATTTTATTTTATTATTTTCTTTTTTTTAAAGATTTTATTTATTTATTTGACAGAGAGAGAGATCACAAGTAGGCAGAGAGGCAGGCAGAGAGAGGAGGAAGCAGGTCCCCTGCCGAGCAGTGAGCCTGACATGGGCCTTGATCCCAGTTCTCTGGGATCATGACCTGAGCTGAAGGCAGATGCCCAATGACTGAGCCACCCAGGTGCCCTGAATGTGTAGAATTCTCATGCTAGCCCCACCACTGACAAAGTTGAAGAGAATGAAAATAGGTACGGCTTGAAGCTTGCTTTCCTTGGTCCCAAAGTGACTTTTTCCCTTCAAGACACCCAGAGTAGAGGGTCCAAAACTGGGTTACATCAGTTCCTTGGGTGGAAGTCTCCAGGTTAATAGAGTCAACACTGAAACCTAGTAGCATCTTATACTTCAGCCCAAGAACACTGGATATGTTCCATCTTCAGATGGCAACTTTGGTTGGTGATAGGTATTTAGAGCAAGCACCTGCAACCTATAGACAAAAATCCATGGGCTAAAACAGCCCCCTCTTTTGGTAAATACATTTTGTTGGAACACAGCCATGCTCATTCATTCTGAAGCAGGAGAGCTAGGTTCTTGTCTCACGGAGTCGAAGAATGAATCTCACGTACAAAGGAGAATAAGTAAAGCCATAGAAGTTTATTATGCAAGGATAAAGAAAAAGCTTTCAGGAACAAGAGGGATCCTGACAGGGTTGACACTGAGGACTTTTAAGGTTGGTCTTTTGTAGAAAGCTAACCAGGGAACTTAAGTCTTTTTTGACTTTTCCTGACAGCTCCACTGAGTAAGAACCAATGATAACATCTTTGTTGGTTCACTTCTTTTTAGGGTCTGGTTATTTTCCATTGACCACAGGAGACTGTCATAAATAAGACTTTCCCCTCAGACACCTAGGGCAGGGTGGTCTGGAGTATTCTCTATGTCTAGTTTCCTTACACCTCTGCATTTTTTGGAATTTCTGTGAGCCTGATCACAGAGCCCCCATTTTTATCTCTCCCTACCTAGCCCTGCCTCTCCCTTTCTCAATTTCCATATTGTCTGTGGCTGTTTTCACCCTATGGTGGCAGAGTTGAGGAGCTACAACCAAGACTGTATGGTCCACAAAACCTAAACTATTTATTGTTTGATCTTTTACAGAAATGTTTGCAGATCCTTGGTCTAGGATATTATGTTGGGAAGACACCTGAGCTAGTCTCCGGAAGAAAGAATGTCGTGGTATTTTTGTTGTTGTTGTTTGTTTGTTTGTTTATGTCTGCTATATTCATGGAGGAGGCTGATATATTTATCAGCCACGTTCTATCCCCTTCCCAGAAGTAAGAACAACATGATGGGAAATATGAACTATGAAAGTACAGGTTCAGCATCAAACCCAAAGCTTAATCATCTCCACCGGGAATGGGAGGACACTGATTAGTAGTATATCAAAAGAGTTGGTGGGCATGACATAGGAAGTGATGTCAGGGAAAAGAGGTGGCTTGTCACTGGGAATGACAGGAAACATAAAACCAAATCTATCATTCAAAATGTAAGTATATTAAGTTTAGTTTTTTACTCTATGGGTTGAATGGCACTCAATAGCAATGTAGAAAATTTGGAGGCAACTTTTCTCTCTCTTTTTTTTAAGATTTTATTTATTTGACAGAAACACAGCTAGAGAGGGAACACAAGGAGAGGGAGTGAGAGAGGGAGAAGCAGGCTTCCCACCGAGCAAGGAGCCTGATATGGGGCTCGATACGCACTCTCTGGGATCATGACTTGAGCCGAAGACAGTTGCTTAACCAAATGAGCCACCCAGGAGCCCCGGAGGAAACTTCTATGAGTTTATTTAAAGGAAGGAAAGAAAGCAGAGTAGTAGGAAAGAATTCACCTTTCCTTGAAAGAGTCTGGCTCCTTCTTTCCTCTGCCTCATCCTTCACACACAAACACGTACACGTGTACCCCGTCCTCTCCGTCTCACAGAGTTGGCTGATTGCCGACAAAAAATAACACCTCTTTATTGCAGTCAGAACTGGCATATAAAGACAATTCTATCCAATGGCCAGTTATTTGTTTGAAGTGAGCTTAAATAGAGTGCACGTGAATGGACAAAGGGAATATTTTCATTTCTCCCTGGATCCTAAAAAGCTTATTCCTATGCCTTAAAAAGTCAGACTAGAATCTAAGGAAAGTATCTGAAGGTTTTTAGAATGTGGCTTTAGGATGTTTGTTGATTGAAATGCAAAAACCTCAACTGGGACAATATGCAAAAATCCATTGGTTGGCAAATTTGCAAAATAGAGTGGCCAGGTAGTCACAAACTTATCTTTAGGAAGAAACCAACAAGTAAGTTTAATTTCTTTCTTTGACACACCAACAAAGGAGAAGCAATAGATGATATATATCCAGACTTCAGTCAGGCTTTTGATACCATTTCACATGACATTTTTTCAACAAGCTGGTAATACATAGCCCGGATCACAGCGCTGTCAAGTGGCTGAAGAGTCACAATCAAAGAATAGCTATCAGTGCCTTCTTCTCATCCTTAGGACATTTGTCAAGTGGTGTCCATCCATAAGGGCTAGTTGTGGGCCAGAGTTATCCACGGGGTGATGGAAGTGAGCGTAAGCTCAATAAATCAATCTGGAGCAGCTTCTTACACTGGCAAGACAGGAATAGCTTTCAATGACCTTGATTAAGTTGGGCTGGTAGAGTGGGACAATCTCAAAGCCAGGCCAAGACACAGTGGGCAGATTTTCTGTGCAAGAGAGCTTGTAGCATATCGCAGCAAAATTCTGCAGTGTTGTATCTCCAAAATTTTCTGAATCATGATAATTAAGTAACAGCTCTCTACCACGTCAAGCTACATTATTTTTTTTTTTTTAAAGATTTTATTTATTTGAGGGGCGCCTGGGTGGCTCACTTGGTTGAGCGACTGCCTTCGGCTCAGGTCATGATCCCAGAGACCAGGGATCGAGCCCCACATCGGGCTGCCTGCCGGGCGGGAAGCCTGCCTCTCCCTCTCTCACTCCCCTTGCTTGTGTTCCCTCTCTCGCTGTATTTCTCTCTGTCAAATATAAAATAAAATCTTTTAAAAAAAAATTTATTTATTTGACAGAGAGAAACACAGCCAGAGAGGGAACACAAGCAGGGGGAGTGAGAGAGGGAGAAGCAGGCCTCCCATCAAGCAGGGAGCCCGATGTGGGACTCGATCCCGGATCTCCGGGATCATGACCTGAGCCGAAGGCAGTCGCTTAATCAACTGAGCCACCCAGGCGCCCCACGTCAAGCTACTTTAGAGCTACTTTTATTATACTCGTTTCCTAATTTGCAAAATGGAGACTCAGAGATGTGTTTTGTGATATTCTTTTAAAATTTAAATAACCCCTGGAAAATACCTGGCAGATAGTGGATGCTTAATATTAGTTTTCTTCTTCCTCCCTCTTTGCTCACTCATGGGGTGGGGCTAGCATTGGGAAGGAAAAACCCTGAATTCAATACAGAAATGCAAAAGGAAAATGGAATCATCCAAGAAACAAAAATATTAACATTGAACCTGAAAGCACCCTTTGTTAGATCAAAACATTATCCCTTAAAAATATTTTAATCATCAAGTGTAATACTTTTGCAAGGATGTTTCAAAATTAATTAGCTAATGGAAGGTTATAAAAACTTTAAGAAATTGACTGGCTGAAGGTCAGTGAGAGTCAGAGAATTACTGCTTCTTTTACTTCATGAATCTCAGAAAAGATTAGTCTCGTTTTGAACCCTCATGCACTGTTGCTGGGAATGTAAATTGACACAACCACTGTATGTTAGAGAACAGTATGGAAGATATCTCAAAATATTAAAAATAGAAATACCATATGATCCAGTAACTCCCCTACTGGGAATTTATGCAAAGACAACAAAAACAGTAATTTGAAAAGATATTTGATGTACCCTCATATTTATCACAGCATTATGTACATTAGCCAAGAAAGGGAAAGAACCCATGTCCATCCGGAGAAGAGCAGGTAAACATGTGGTATATATACATAATGGGATATTACTCCATCTTAAAAGAGAAAGGGATCTTGCCGTTTTCCACCACATGGGTGGACTTAGAAGGTATTATCCCAAGCAAAGTAAGTCTGACTGAGAAAGACATACCATATGATTTCGCTTATGTGTGGAATCTAAAAAGCAAAACAAATGAACAAAGAAACAGAAGGAGACTCAAAGAAAAAGAACAAACTGGTGGCTGCCAGAGGGCAGGGAGTGGGAGAGGGATGGAGGAAGTAAGTGAAAGGGATTAAGATATACAAAGTTGCAGTTATAAAATAAGGAAGTCATAGAAATGAAAAGTACAGCATGCGGAATATACTCAATAATATTATAATAATGTTGTATGATGACAGATGGTGACTATACTCATTGTGGTGAGCATTGCATAATGTATAGAATAGTTGAAACACTATGTTGTACATCTGAAACTAGTATAACATTGTATGTCAACTATAATTTTAAAAAAAGGAATTAGTCCCCATCTATTAAGGTGGGTACTTAGTAGATGCTTGTTCTATTTGCCTTATAAGTTGTCAGAGGAGTGAATTTCTTTTAAGTGTAATTGATATCCAGTGTTTTATTATTTTCATGTGTACAACATAGTGATTCAACATTTGTACCCATTGTGAACTGATCACCACAGTAAATCCAGTTACCATCTGCCACCATACAAAATTAATACAATATGATTGCCTATATTTCCCCTTCTGTACATTATAGCCCCCATGACTTATTTATTTTATAACTGGAAGTTTGTATCTCTTGACCGGCTTCTCCCATTTCCCCCACCCCATTCCCAGGAATGATTTTTTAATAATAATTCTAAAGCAGGTGTTCTTAACTCCTTTGGGATTAGATCCTCCTCTGAGAACAAGGCAGGAGCCAGGGCAGTATCTAAAACACAGTTTTATTCATAAGTTCTTATCTAAAACTATATAGAAGAAGTCAAGATCATTTGAAGTTGCATTCCTATTTGTAATGTTGCGGAACAGCCCCTGGTGTCTGGAACAGTGGAGCGGCAGGTTAAGCAATGAGATAACTGGCAGGTGTTCTTGGTCAATCATTTTCAAAAACTCAAAGATGTTAGGGTGCTCCAAAGAAACAGAGAGAGAGAGAGAGAGAGAGAGAGAGAGAGAGAATTTATTTTAAGGAACTGGCTCATGTGATTGTAAAGGCTTGGCAAGACCAAAATCTGCTGGGTAAAGTCGATAGGCTGAAGACAGGGGAAAGTTGTAGTTTGAGTCCAAAGGCAGAATTCCTCCTTGCAAGGGTGAGAGGGTCTTCATTCAATTGCATGAGGCTCTCCCACACTATGGAGGGTAATGTGCTTTACTCAAAGTCTACCAGTTTAAATGTTAATATTATCCAAAAGACACCTTCACAGAAACATCTAGAATAATGTTTAACCAAAATGTAGGCACTGTGGCCTAGTGAAGCTGACACATAGAATTAGACATCACTTGTAGGTTATTGCAAATATATATATTTTGAATTTGCTTGCTTTGTCTCTGTACTTATCTATAATCTCCCGGGGCACAGTAGTTTCCAGGAAAGTAGGTGATGGATAAATATTTTGTTGTTGTTGTATTGTTTTTTGTTTGTTTGTTTTTAAGTAAGCTCCGTGCCCAGTGTGGAGTCAAATGTGGGGCCCAAGCTCAGGATCTTGAGATCAAGACCCAAACTGAGATCAACAGTCAGACGCTTTACCACCTGAGCCACCCAGGTGCCATGTGATTGATCCATACGAGGTGAATTTCATATAGCGAAGTCAAGGGAACATAGTGAATGAAAATCAAAAATTTACTTTCACCATTAAAGGTTTCCATTATGTTGGAGGACTGTTCTGTTAAGTTGCTTGGTCAGTTACTCTTCTTCTTTTTCTTTTTTTTTTTTTAAAGATTTTATTTATTTATTTGACAGAGAGAAACACAGCCAGAGAGGGAACACAAGCAGGAGGAGTGAGAGAGGGAGAAGCAGGCTTCCCCCTGAGCAGGGAGCCCAATGTGGGGCTCAATCCCGGGTCTCCAGGATCACGACCTGAGCCGAAGGCAGTCGCTTAACCAACTGAGCCACCCAGGCGCCCCCTTTTTTTTTCTTTTTAAGATTTTATTTATTTATTTGACAGAGACTGTAAGTAGGCAGAGCAGCAGGCAGAGGCAGAGGGAGAGGGAGAAGCAGGCTCCCCACTGAACAGGGAGCCCAACTTGAAGCTTGACCCCAGCACCTTGGGATTATGACCTGAGCTGTAGCCAGCTGCTTAACCAACTGAACCACTCAGGTGCCCCTCAGTTACTTTTCTAAAAAATTCATATTTGGTCTTTTACATAAGCTAAGAGGTTAAGTATGGAAAGTCCTCAAACAACCACTTCCCCTGGAGGTGGCCCAACAGAATCTGGGTTCTTTGGTGGACAATGACCTAGAATATCAATGTTATATAACGCTTTTCTCAGCTTGAAGAAACATGTGAAGCCATAAGCCCTGGGCAAAAGCCCCACAGGAAGTCTTCAAAGAGGCTATAGTCATTACAAATTGTAAAATTTTAGTAACCGTTGTGATCTGTGCAGACTGCATGGGTTTAGAGATCGCTGTAAAACCTGTAGGTTCCCCAAATAAAGAGGATGTATGTGGGTCTGTGCATGTGAATGGTGGGCACAGCCCTTTCTATTTTTTTGAAAACAGTGCTCTTGAATAGTGAACATTGATATCATCTGGTATTTTGTAGTTAACCCCTAAATGGTGAGCTATGACAGGATAAGGCAATGGTTTGTAGTCACTTAATGTGCCAGCACAGATTTGGAAGTTAATAAATACTTGGCCATAAATGACTAACTAACCAAATAAGATGTGTTATTATTTATTTATTTATTTTAAAAGATTCTATTATTTCATTTGACAGAGAGAAACACAACTAGAGACAGAACACAAGCAGGGGAAGTGAGAGTGGGAGAAGCAGGCTTCCTGCCAAGCAGGGAGTTCAATGCAGGGCTCAATCCTGGGACTCTGAGATCTTGACCTGAGCTAAAGGCAGATGCTAACAACTAAGCCACCCAGGCGACCCTAAAAAAGACATTTTAAAAGTCTTCATGTGGTTAAGTCCAAGGCTGTGAACCACGTTTTCTCAGCAGTTGATATAGTGTTTTAGCAATGGCTGTCTTTTATCAAAGAAAAAAGTTTTACAAACCTTTTAATGGACTTGAAGCTCTTACTCTGTTTTATTTTCTGTACAGATTCAGCAAGAACTATTGAAGTATGGGGTCAAGAAAATATTAGCAGTAAAAATATAGATATCCTAACAGATTGACACCAGTAGCTCTAATTTCATATTTCTATTTTTTCACTTGAATCCCTGCCAAATCATAATTCAGATACCAGCTGAGGTCATCCTGCCTCTTCAGATTTAAATAAAATGGGTTTAAATTCTTCATTCTCTATCCTATGGTAAGTCTAATGCTCTCCCTGATACTTTCACAAAGGTCTGAGAGCTCACGTTTCTATAGATAGATCTGCTCTGCGTTCCACTTCTGCTGACCTCTTAGTGTCCTTTGTCTGACCTCCCCGCCCCCACTCCTATTTTCTCTGACGTGTACTGACCCAGATGTGGACTAGAGCCCCATTTCCTTCTTGAGAAAATCACACAGATGAGGTATTTGTGTGTGTAGCAGGCTTTAGCAAAGATCTTGGGAAACAGAGTAGTTAAATCCAGCAAGGCAAACAGCTTAAATTTTATATAGCCCTAGCTAACCATTGTGGATTTTCATCTTGTACCTCCCACCCACACCTTTGCTCCCATCCATTCTCTTGCTTTCTCTCACCACCAAATTTCTGTTACTTTTTATTCAGAGCAGCTCATATAGATCATATCCTCAGGGCCTCATTTTCCTTCTGAAAGTGATCTTACAGAGGATAGTCTGAAAAACAATGGCAACACTGCCTAAAGAGTCTGATGCCAGGGGAGCCTGGGTGGCACAGTTGGTTAAGCAACTGCCTTCCACTCAGGTCATGATCCCAGAGTCTGCTCCTCCCTCTTGTGCTCTCTTTCACTCTCTCTCAAATAAATAAATACAATTTTAAAAAAAGAAAGAAAGAAAGAAAGAAAGAAAGAAAGAAAGAAAGAAAGAAAGAAAGAAAGAAAGAAAGAAAGAGTCTGATGCCAGCTGTTAAAAAAAGTTTTTCATCCATATCTGGAAAGGTGACATGGGAAGTTCCAATTCCAGTTATCTCTCTGTCTCTCTTTCAACTTGGATCTTCATGTATCAAAATACTGAAAGACTTCTTGTAGGTTTTTGCAGTTTCATCTTTCTGCTGATTTCATGATAAGCATCACCTTTTAAGAGTTGAATGTCCTCTTAAAAATTCCATATTTATATTCTTATAGCTGTAAGGAGACTTTTTGTCAGCCGAGAAGCAGTTAGTGAGTCGGAACTGATTTATAGACAGGCTTTTATTTCCTAAATATTATCTATTCTAGTATAACAGTTCTCTGCTTACATTATTTAAATTGTTCCATATCCAGAAAACTAGAAAGCAGAGACTCAGTGTCTAGAAAATTCCAGAAACATCAAATTATAAAGTAAATATACTTGAATTTGTACATACTTGGCATCCAAGGACTCTTTGGGTGATACCTTGGGGGGCATCATTAACAGTTAGTTATTGGTAAATCCAAAGACTTTAGTTCAATAGTTACTCAAAATAATACTTTTTCAATGGAGCCAAAAGTACATTTTAAGAAATGATGTGGTGGAACATTTGGATCCAGATGGAACTTTCAGTTCCTTAGAGAATTCATTTCCTTTATTTTGACAAAAATACACTTAAATGTTCACTGTGTGCCAAACACTGTGTTAAGTTAAGCTGTACACGAATTAAATAATTTAGTTGTCACCACCATCACAGGGGTAGCTATTTTTATCTCCATCTTACATATGAGAATACTGAGGTTGAGAAAGTTGAGTAACTTGGCCTAGATCACAAGATGCTAACACATCCAGGTGTATCAGATAGGGCACGAGCAAGAGATGGCACGAATAAGCAAGATAATTGAGAAGAACTGATACTTAACACTTAATAAAGGAAGTATTTGTCATGGTATGGGTAGGAATAAGCAGGATCAGCTAGAAATGGTGACATATACACAAACTAGCAACAGTGGGGTCATTACAACTTCTAGACATTCAGGACTGAAAGGAAGGAGTGCTCCCTGAAACCCAGAAAGAGCTGTAGCTATGAGAGAGATGATAGCCAATAGAAGCTCTAATCTCAGGTAGAGGAAAACAGGTGCTGCCAAACTGGGACCCAAAGGGATGGGGCCTGACAACAAATTCCTCAAGTTCCCATCACACCCCTCTGATCTGCTACTGCAGACCAGTGACCAAAGTCAACCTTTAGGCAGAGGACAAAGGCACCTGTGTAATACAATTCATAAAGATGTAAATATTTCTACTCTCATTGAAGAGTAGAAACTTAATAAATGTGAACTCTTGTTCCTCTCTGATAGTACATCATGAGCTTCCCACCACATGATCTAAAAACTCCCAGGCTGTCATGAGAGAAGGGCCACAGCCTTGTCATTAAAGCAACAGGGCTACGCATGATTTGAAATGTAAATCTCTGAGTAGCAACAGCTGAAGAGAGTCGACTTCAGCAACCTCCTAAAGTCTCTATTATATGTGCTTTGGTAAAACAGGTGCCCCAGGAGATGGCACTATGGTGATATGGACTGGATGTTCGTGTCTCCCAAAATTCATACATTGAAATCCTAACCCGCAGCGTGATGGTATTAAGAGGTGGGACTTTGGGAGGTAGTTAGGTCATGGGAGTGGAGGTTTCAGGAATAGGCTGGGTGCCCTTATAGAAAAACATGAGAGCACTTGCTTCCTCTCATTCTGTTCTTCATCATGTGAGGATTCTACAATAAATTGACAGTCTGAGTGAGAGAAAGAGAGAGAGAGAGAGAGAAATTAACAGTCTGCCACTTGGAAGAAGGCCTTCACTAGAACTTGGTCAGGCTGCCAACATTCTCTCAGACTTCCAGCTTCCAGAACTGTGAGAAATCGATTTCTGCTATTTATAAGCCACTCAGTCTCTGGTACTTTGTTACAGCAGCCCAAGCTGACTGAGACATACAGGGTACCCCCC
Source organism: Spilogale gracilis (assembly GCA_004023965.1). Classification (NCBI taxonomy): domain Eukaryota; kingdom Metazoa; phylum Chordata; class Mammalia; order Carnivora; family Mephitidae; genus Spilogale; species Spilogale gracilis. The sequence goes on along the minus strand of PITA01027074.1, from coordinate 11,165 downwards.
GAGCCTGGCATAGTTCTGTGTAGAGGCCTGTGGTGGCAAAATAACAGCCCATATTTGAGTTTGTGCAACTTGTGAGTCTATCTTGTGTGGCTAACAGGGACTTCCCAGATGTGATTAAAGTTAAGGACCTTGAGATGGGGAGAGGAGTCTGGATTATCTAGGTGAATCCAATCTCTTCACGGAGGTGCTTAAAAGCAGAAAAGCACCCTCAGCTGCAGAAAACCAGAGACATGGGGGCATTAATGGGGCTTGGACGCCTCTCGCCAGTGTTCAAGATGGAGGAAGGAGGTGCCCAGGCGAGGGCCAGGCACAACATCCAGAGCCAGAAAAGGTAAGAAAACAGATTCTACCCTTGAGCCGCCAAAGAGAAATGCAGTCCTGCCAACACCTTGACGGTAGCCCTGTAAGTAACTATGGGATTTCGGGACTGTAAGGGAGTAAGTTTGCATTGTTTTCAGTTACTGACGTTGTCTGTTAGGTCAGAAAGAGGAAACTAATACAAGACCATTGTCATTTTTAGTTCAGGATAAAAGTGTACCTCTTGGTATATGCGTTTTTGGATGTTTGATGGCATCGTTTCACGTTCTGGGCTCAAAGCCATATTTAGTTGCATGCTAGAGCTCCTTGAGGAGAGGCTGATGCTTCCCACTGTTGTTTTTTCACACTGTTGTATTTTTCTTTAGGGCAGGAGGGGCAGCAGGAGAAGGGGAGAGAGAATCTTGAGCAGGCTCTGTGCCTGGGGTCCATCCCAAAAGTTGGAGATCATGACCTGACCCCAAATCAAGAGTCAGACATTTAACTGACTGAACTACAACCTTCACAGGGTTGTTTTAAAACATCTCTCCGCTGCATCATTAGAAAAAACTTTCCTTTGGATAGTCGTGAAACAGGGGTATGCAGCCTTTGAAAAATGGTCCTAGAGCTAGTAGCTTCACTCTCAGCCGTGTGTACGTGGAAGAATGAAAACTTTTTTAAAAAATCCAAAAAGTACATTGTACACCATTTCTGCTCCAAAGTCCTTGCTTTTGTTGCATGCACAAATGTTTGTGGAGTTCCTGATTTGTATTCACCAGGGAAGTAATAACCACTCATGCTCCTCGAGTACCAGATGAGTCTAATGGTTTTATGGAGGCTCACAGGAGTGCAAAGCGAGTTGTGTGAACCGAAGCCACTTGTACCTGACAGGTCACAATCACAAGGTTGAGAGGGGCTTTTGGAAGACCTGAGCTGTCCAGGTACTCGCCTGAATTCTCCTCTGGAAATGTAGCCCTCGGGCCCTTAAGTGCGCTCAGAGGTAACAGCCACAAGAAACACTTTCTGGGGCTTTGGCAATGGCAGACCCTTCAAAGCTTGATTCACTCCACAGAACAAAGCTGACTTTCCACATCTTTCTACGGTTTTGAAAGTGGCACCACTTAAGCAGCAAGAGACTCTGCCTTCATACGAAGTTTCCTTTGTTATTTTTGCTTTAGACATGATTTCTGAGTTTGAAGTCCCAGGATTTTTAGATGAAAAGAATTTTTGAGTTAGTTAAGGGAGGTCACTATGTGAGAATGCCTGTTTGCAATCTCACCGAGCACCCACATGCGGAGTGGCTGATTACACAAAGGCCGTGGAAGGAAAACAAGAAAATTAGCTGCATCGGGTCGGGGGATTTGCATTGCACCACGACTGACACCTATTTATTTTTCATTTGTGATGAGTTTCCCAAGACTGAGACGTGTCTCTCCCCGGCCCCAGCCCTGTAGCACATCCAGCCAGTCAAAGTGTGGGAGGAGCCTGCAGGACCCAGGCAGGGAGATCCAGTCCCTCCTGCTGATTTTTCTCTGCCCAAGAGGCTACTGTTGATATTTCATTTCTTCATCCTTTCAAAAAGTTTTGGCCATTAGTATCCTTTTTGCAATTTTGGCAGGTAAACTGGAGATCAGCTAATGCTGATGGCAAGTATTTCTGTTCTAGTTCCAGAGAATGGATTTTGTTAACATCTCTGAGAAAATTTACACAGGTTCACACCTGTTGATGATTTTCTCTCACTTTTGGTAGAGAGCAGAAATGTGCTTGTGCTTCTGCATGTTCGAGAAGAGAGTAGAAATCGCATATGTCATGTCTCTGTTCTTAAAAATAATCATTGCATTTCTGGAAAGATCAAGTGTACTTAAAAAAAAAACTACTTTGAAATAGTTTCAGAAGACTCAAAGGAAGTTATAAAAATGGTAGAATCTTGTATATTCTTTCCCCAGTGATGACTGCTTATATAGCTGTAGTGTAATACCCAAACCAGGAAAATGACATTGGTAGAATACTCTTAACTAGATTATAGATGCTAGTTTCATTCTGTGAACTAAGGGAAAAGAATGTGTCCATCTCTGTCCCCAGTTCCTCACCCAGATCTCCTAAAACCATCGCCATCTCCTGATAACAGAAAAGTAAAAGAAGTGCTAGGAGCTTCCTTTTTTCTCTGTATTTGATGTTTGATCCTATTTCCTGGCACAGAGCCCCTAAATCCTTGGTATATCCCGAGTAATAGGAATATCTTTTGTCTTAGTGAGGTGACTCTCAGTGGGCTCCTTGATGAAGGCTGGCCAGAAGAAAGCCCAAGCCATGATTGGAAGCTTGGAACTTTCAACCCCTCTCCCCACCCTCTGGGGAAAGGAGGGCAGCCAGAGATTGAGATGATAAACAGGACTACATTAGGAAGCCTCCATAAACTTGGGAGTAGGAGGATTTCTGGGTTGGTGAGCATATCCACAGGCTGGGAAGGTAGCACAGAACACCCTGGGCACAGAAGCGTCCGAACTCTGGACCCTTACTTGTTTGACTCTATGCATCTCATCTGGCTATTCAACTGTGTCTTTTGTCATATCTCTTGGAATAAACCACTGAATGTGTTTCTTGGAGTTCTATGAGTCATTACAGCAAGTTATTGAACCTGAGGAGGGCATCGTGGGAACCACCAATTTGCAACCAAGTATAGGCAATCTGGGGACTGATAACTTACTATTGGCACCTGAAGTGGGAAGTGGTCTTGGGGGAACTGAGCCTTTAACCTGTGGGTTCTGTGCTAACTCCAGGTAGTTAGTGTCAGAATTGAATTGTAGGACACCTACTTGGTATCCAGAGAGTTGGAATTCGTTGGGGTGGGGAAAACCCCATCCATGTTGTTTCAAATGACAGAATTTCCTTCTTTTTACACCTGAGTGATATATAATTAATACATGCATATTATAAAATATATATGCCACATTCTCTTTAACAATTTGTTGATGGACACCTAGGTTGTTTTTCATACCTTGGCTATAGTGGATTATATTGCTGCTATGAACATGGGAAGATAACATTCCAAGATAACAATTTCATTTCCTTTGGATATATAACCAGAAGTGGAATTGCTGGATCTTACAGTAGTTCTACATATAAGTTCTTGAGGAAACTTCATACTGGTTTCCACAGTGGCTATACTAGTTTACCTTCCCACCCACAGGGAACAGGTTCCCATTCCCCCACACCCTTGCCTTGTTACTTCTTGTCATTTTTGATAACTGACAATCTATGTGAAGTGATATTTCATGGTTTTAATCTGAATTTCCCTGATGATGAGTGATGTTAAACACCTTCTCATGTATCTGTTGGCCATTTGCATGGTTTGTTTGTTTGTTTTTTGAACAACTGTCTATTCAGAGTCTCTGCCCATTTTAAAATTGAGTTGGTTTTTATTTTGCTGAGTTATATAAATTCTTTATTTTGTATGTTAATCCCTTATTTCTTCCTTTGTTGCCTTTTCATTTTGTTGATGGTTTCCTTTGCTGTACAGAAGCTTTTTAGTTTTATGTGGTCCCAATTGGTTATTTTACTTTCATTTCTTTTGCTTTGATGTCAACCCCCTCTCCCCCCTCCCCAGAAAAAAATCATTGCCAAGGCCAATGTCAAGGAGTTTATTCTTTGGGGGTTTTATGATGTTTAGGGTTTTAAAACTTATGTTCAAGTCTTTAATCCTTCTGAGTTGATTTTTTTTTTTTGTATCATCCATTTTTATTCTCTGGCATGTGGCTGTCCAGTTTTCTCAACTCTCTCTATATATTGTGTGTATATTTTTGCCTCCTTTGTTGTAAATTGGCTGTATATGTGTGAGTTTATCTCTGGGCTTTCTATTCTGTTCCATTGGTTTATGTGTCTGTTTTTATGGCAGTACCATACTGTTTTGATTACTATAGCTTTGTGATATATTTTGAGATCAGGAAATGCGATTCCTCAATTTTGTTTTTTCCTTCTCAGGATTGCTTTGGCTATTAGGGGGTCTTTTGTGGTTCCATAGAAATTCTAGGATTGTTTTATTTCTGTGACAAATGCCATTGGAATTTTGATAGGGGTTGTATCAACTCTGTAAACGGCTTTGAGTAGTACGGGACATCTTAGCAATATTCTTCTAACCCATCAACACAGAATATCTCTTCATTTATTTGTGTCTTCATTTTTTTCATCAATACTTTATAGTTTTTTATACACAGATATTTCACCTCACTGATTAAATTTATTCCTATGTATTTTCTTGTTTTTTCTTGCTATTGTAAATGGAATTATTTTCTTAATTCCTCTTTCTGTTAGTTGTTGGCATATAGAAATTCCAATGATCTTTTTACATCAATTTTATATCCTGCAACTTTGCTGAATTCATTAATTCTAGCAGTTTTTTGCCATTGTCTCCAGGGTTTTTGTCATCTGCATATAGAGATAACTTTACTTCTTCCTTTCTGATTTGGGTAGCTTTTATTTCCTTGCCCAATTGCTCTGGCTAGAACGTCCAGTAAGTACTATGTCGAATAAAAGTAGTGAGAGCAGTCACCCTTGTCTTGTTACTGATTTTAGAGGAGAAGCTTTCAGTGTTTCAGAGCTGAGTATGTTAGCTGAGGTTTATCATATGGAGCCTTTACTGTGTTGGTGGTATGTTCCCTCTGTACCAATGTGTAGAGAGCTTTTATCATAAGCAGGAATGAATGTTGAATTTTGTCAAATGTTTTCTGAATCTATTAAGAGGATCAAAAGACTTTTATCCTTAATTTTGTTAATGAGGTACATCTCATTTATTTGTGGATGTTGAATCAGTCTTGCATTGTGGAATAAATACCTCTTGATCATGGCGTATGAACCTTTTAATGTATTGTTGAATTTTGTTTGCCAACATTCTGTTGAGGAATTTTGCATCTGTGTTCATCATTGAACTGAATAGCTGTTTACCATTAGCAAAACGTATTTTGAGGCTTTTGGAAACGGTTCCAGTATGGGCACTAAAAGCAAGCTGAAATTGTGGATAGTAGCCCAAATGGTTAAATATGACACTATTAAGGGCTTCCACTTGAAAACTAAGTTAAGGGTAGTTGGGCATAATCTGAGGTGCATTTAAATAAAGCATTAATTATGACTTCATTTAAAAAAAAATGAGGCATGATGCTTTGCCTTAAGATCAAGTTGGCAATGAGATTGGTTTTAAAAACATTCACCTCCAGAAAAGGTGGTGGTAGAATAATTTTCATGTAAACTAATAAATCCCCTTCATAATTTTTGCTATATATGTGCACCACCTGCTTATTATCTCTTTAAATCAACTCACATTTCCTTAGCTGTGATTTATAAAGAAGCTCTAAATCACTATCCCAAACTGGAAAACATGCTTATCATGAATAAAAGATAACACATAAATACAAATGAAAACAGTTCTTAAATTCCAGCTGGTTACCATTTCCCCCTAAATCCTTTTGAAAAAGAGCCATTATCAGTACCAGAAAGATGTTAAAAACTATTAACACCAAACTGAGAGTATTACCTTGGTATATAACCAGAAGGTAGAATTTAAAAATAATTTTAAATCTTTCTTAAACCTTGAATAGAACAAAATTCTTTTCTCACTGTGATTCAACATATACATACCTAATGAGGTTTCTGAGGCACCACCTAAAACCCTGAGCAATATCCAATGCTGCTCTGAAGCACAACTTCCCCTTCTTCCCCCTCTTTCCCAAATAATTAAAACTGCAGATCTTCCTCCAATAAGATCCATGTAGAAAATAGGTCTTACCGCAGATTTAACTAGAGGATAATGTCTGACCTAACTAAATGCTAACCTAGGTAATATCTTTGGTATCATCCCAGCGGGTCTGTTTTGCAGAACTTCTGCAAACTCTATAGCTGTAGCCCTCATGCTTGGGCCTATATGTTGCCACAGTACCTGCTGCTGTTCTTTAAGTTCCTCCTCTCTGTAATACTTGGAGACCCAAGTCTAGAATTATCATCATGGGAGCACCCAGTAAAGCCTGAGATGGACAGTAGGCCGTATACCAAGGATAACACCCCAGCAGATACCCACTGACCTCATTAATGTTAAACATAAAACTGTCAGTTATTTTACCAGCAAAAATGGGTTTATTTGGAAATAGCAGAGAACTGCAATTTGGCACACACAATCTACTGCACAACCAGAGGCAAGTGCAGAGAACAAAGGGGAAGAATGCTCTTTCACAGAGGAAAGGGCAGGGGAAGCGTAGTTGGGAGGGGCTCTTACAAACAAAAAATTTATTGGAATAAACTGGGAGTTCAAAGGGCGGCAGTTTTTTATTGGCTGTATTGTGATAATCTGTCATCTGGCTTTTTCCAGGCAAGGAGAAAACCTTTCTTCCTCCTGTTGGTGTAAAAATAGTTATCAGTTTGCAAAATACCCCTCCTCCTGTTGGTTTTGCAATTGACGAAAGTGATCAGGCATGAGAGCTTCCCTCTGTGGCCTCTGGACTACATAGTTAGGTTTCCCTTTATTAATTTTCATAGTCTCCCGGGTGAGAACAGATTCACCACAGGCAGTTCCTCTCTATGGCTGGATGATGTTTCAAGCCAGCAACCAGGTACTTAGAAAATTGGAGATCCTAGAAGGCCGTGTGACAAGTTCAAAAAATTTAGAAGGTTTCTGTAAAGGACACTTCTTAGAATTGGAGGTCACAGCCTGCAGGAAAAGCATAGGTGCTTCACCTGACTCTCAAAAGCTCTGCAGCTGCTCCTCAACACTATAAACCAGGCTGCTGGTAGTCATAAAACCCATGGGCATAGAAAATGCCCACAACTAGCCTCTTCCCCAGAGACCATTTCAATTAGTGTGGGGAAGCTTCAGAAGTATTTTTTGGTAGCTCCCCATATGGTTATGAGGTGCAGTCAGAGTTGAGAGTCAAGAGGCGTCACACTCAGCAGACAGTGTCTATCACCGCAGCATGAAGGGCAGTCAAGGAGCTACGGTTCCGTATGCATGTTTAGAAGGTGGGCTGAGCTCCTTGTGCATCTAGAAGTGGACACCTCTCCAGCTAGGTTCTGTATGTTCCTTTCCCATTTTCCAGTGCTTAGCTACATCAAGTTTAAATCTATGCTAGTAAATCAAGGGTTGTGGATAGAACAGGATAGATAGAACATTGACTTTAAGCAGATTTCAAAACATTAAAAAAATCGGATCCATTATTCAGAAGGATGGATACAAATAAGTGTCTTCCCATACTGGATGAGTGCAATTACTTGATGAGAAAAGTGCCCCACTGGGGCACATGGGTTGCTCAGTGGTTAAGCCTCTGCCTTCAGCTCAGGTCATGATCCTGGAGTCCCAGGATCGAGCCCCGCATCGGGCTACCTGCTTGGCGGGAAGCCTGCTTCTCCCTCTCTCACTCCTGCTGCTTGTGTTCCCTCTCTGGCTGTGTTTCTGTCAAATAAATAAAGTCCTTTAAAAAATAAAAGTGCCCCGATCTTCCTTTGTTAGAGCAAGCAGAGAGTCCTGGTGTCACTGTCACTCATAATTCTGGCGGAATCAGCACATCTCTTCCCATAGGTTAGAGCTCCATGTGTTGATTGTGAGTGACAGGAACAAATGTCACTCGAACCCGTCTCGGCACAAGGAGGACTCCTGGGTAGAATGCTGGCCTTCTCCCTTGCTGGGGTATTGCAAGGCTTAATCAATGTTGGGAGAACTCTTGGAGAACCTTAGATAGAAATTGCTATGCAATTGCAAAAGGTGACTGTGAGCGGAAATGCTGGTAGAATTTACCGGGAAAGAAGGATTTAATTGGTAAACCTTATGCTTTACTTTGAAAATTGTATCAGACAGAAGCAAATGGACTTGATAAGTACACAGAATAAAGGCAGTTATCTTAAGTATAGTGATCTGTAGGGGCACGTGGAGGGCTCAGTCGGATAAGCATCTGCCTTTGGGTCAGGTCATGATCCCAGGGTCCTGGGATTGAGCCCTACACTGGCCTCCCTGCTCAGTGGGGGGTCTGTTGTGTTTTTTTTTTTTTTTAAGATTTTTATTTAGGGGTGCCTGGGTGGCCCAGAAGGTTGAGCCTCTGCCTTTGGCTCACGTCATAATCTCAGGGTCCTGAGATTGAGTCCCACATCAGGCTCTCTGCTCAGCAGGGAGCCTGCTTCCCCCTCTTTCTCTTCCTGCCTCTCTATTTGTGGCCTCTGTCAAATAAATAAAATCCTAAAAAAAAAAAAAAAGACTTTATTTATTTGACATAAAGACACAGCTAGAGAGGGAACACAAGCAGAGGAAATGAGAGAGGGAGAAGCAGGTTTCCTGCCAAGCAGGGAGCCTGATGTGGGGCTTGATCCCGGGACTCCGGGATGATGTCCTGAGCTAAAGGCAGATGCTTAACAACAGAGCCACCCAGGTGCCCCAGGGAGCCTGCTTCTCCTGCTCCCCTTGCTTGTGCACTCTCTCTCTCTGTCAAATAAATAAAATCTTTAAAAATTTTTTTAAAAGAATGGTGACCTATATAACAAAAGTATTAAGTTTGGTGCCTCAATTTAACTTTGCTTAAATTCATAATAGTACAAACTGGACCACTTACATTAAAACCATTTGCTATAGAAATAAAAATCTGTTTATATGATAGCTGTCTTCTCAAAAAAAAAAAAAAAGTCTTAGTGCATAAGCATTCTTTGGTTTCTGTGAAGTTCTAACCAGAAAATATACTCCAGTCACCAAGATGATAATTGGGTTTACTTAGAGATCTTTCCACCTCTAGAAAGCTTTTGGATCCCTGTCAAAGCTGTGGATTATATTGTTGGATTATGTTTTGTGAAACTTGAGTAAACATCTGTAATGTCTTGCATTTTATTAGTTTTCGTGTTTTGTTTTTCCTGAAGCAGAGCAACAAAGTTGGGCTGACTTATTTGATGGTACAATGTTCTAACTATGCGATTTGTAGTGTTCCTGTCCCCCACCCCGTGCCCTTTTCCCCAGTCCATTTTATGGTAGATGTTAATCTTATCCATGATGCTAATTTATGGGCTAATAGATTAAGTAGAATCATTATTCTAGCTAATTAATAGGAGCTCAGGTTTGCAAAGCCAATTACTGCCTGGCTCAGGGCTTGAATGGCTGGGAGTTGAGCGGCCCAACTCTGGACAGCAGCAGCTGCCTATACTCCCAAGCTCTAAGAACTGGAGTTGAGGTCACCAGGGCCAGCTCTTGTCCAGACTGTGGGACAGCAACCTGCCTCTAGGGAGAAGAGCTAGGTTGGGGCAGCAATCCAGGATTTGTATATATATATATGTATATATATATATATACATATATATTGCATATATATGCAATATATATATATATATATTTTTAAAACCCAGGAAGTGCTATTTAACCAAGATATTCCCAGGATGGTTTAGGAACTGTGGACTGATGTGATCAAAGGAGGGGAGGAAAGCGATAATGTTCTCCAAGAAAACGGGTTAAAAATATAATGTAACCTGCCAGGGGCCAGCCCCTGCAACAGACAGAACCAAAAAGGTGGGGACGGCGCCGGCGATAATGAGAAGACCCGACTTGAAGAGTGGTTTGGGGATCTCCTGAAAACATTGTTCTCAGGGTTCCTTATTTATAGCACATTTTGGTTAAAGTCTAATCTAAGAAACAATCAATTACAGACAAAGACAGATCCTTACTGATGCACATCATGTGTCTTGCTCAGGTGGTTTTTATCAATCATTATCCTATCAGAACTTTCTGCCTCCCCTAAATGCAGGGAGGTATGTGGTGATGCGGTTAGGAGATTTCTTTTATTTGAACTAAGCTAGTTACAATGCAGCTACCATACTACTATGATTGTTTTTCTCATTATCTCTATTAATTATCATGTCTTAAAAGGGTAGGGTGAAACTTGAGGCTTGAGGTAAGCAAGCTAAACGTAGGAGCAGGGAGAGGTTTAATATAATTGTAAATAGAAAGAAGTGTTTTTCAGAACTAATCAGGTGAAAAGGGAGAACAAAGAAGGCAAAGCTGTGTGGCATCGAGGACTGCGACCTTGCCTCACTCCCTCACTTTGACGAAGGGTCATGACTTCCGTGCCTTGCAGAGGGAATCCGAATCAATGACCATGCCTCTGGCCCGCGGCAGTAGCCTTGTGGGGGACTTTTGGTCTTCAGTTTGTGCAAGCCTCAGGGCAAGAGTTTGGAACTAGAGGCCCCTGATGATCAAACTAAGACATGGTGCTTGAACTGAGATCCTGGGTCCTGGGGTTGGTGTCAAAGACAAAAGTAAGGAACAAGACGGACATTTAAGAGGCAGGCCAGGGACATGTGAAACGGGAAATGAAAATAGGGTTACTTATGTCAGGGAGTTTATTTTTAAATATTTTATTTATTTGACAGAGAGAAACACAGCTAGAGAGGGAACACAAGCAGGGGGAGTGAGAGAGGGAGAAGCAGGCTCCCTGCTCGTCAGGGCTCGATCCCAATATTCTGGGATCATGACCTGAGCTGAAGGCAGATGCTTAAAGACTGAGCCACTGTCTTGACTGAGCCAAGACAGGTGCCCCTGTCAAGGAACTTTAAAATGGTGCTGGGAAGCTATTAAGGAAATGGATCTTATGCATGTCCTCACACAGAGAACCATGAAATTTTGAACTGGACCAAACCACAACCCAAGGACTCAGCCCCAAACCCTACAACTTGGTACATACAACAATAGACTTTTCTTGACACAGCCTTAGCAACCAATTATATTTAGTCAGATTAGATTTGCTATTGCCAATAACAGCAAAAAATATTCTTTGTAAATAATGTATACAACCATTTCCTTTTTGCTTAAAAAACTCCCTGACTTTGTTCCCTTGTGGGGCACTGTTGGGGTTGCTCCTGAATCTGGG
>PITA01027073.1:0-21603 GCA_004023965.1 Spilogale gracilis | reverse complement strand
TTCTTTCTTTCTTTCTTTCTTTCTTTCTTTCTTTCTTTCTTTCTTTCTTTCTTTCTTTCCTTCTGAAGATTTTATTTATTTATTTGACAGAGAGAAACACAGCCAAAGAGGGAACACAAGCAGGGGGAGTGAGAGAGGGAGAAGCAGGCTTCCCACTGGGCAGGGAGTCCGATGTGGGACTCGATCCTGGGACTTCAGGATCATGACTTGAGCAGACACTTAAGGACTGAGCCACCCAGCCGCCCCAGGGAGCCATTTTCAGAGTTGGGGAACTGGTATTCCTCCCACCCCCCTCCATCAGAAGGAGTGAACCCAGGAAATGAGTAATTAAAGCATACTTTTTTTTTTTGTATTTAATGACTCGATAATAAACTCTAGAAGCACAGTAGAAGTTTTAGCTAGTACTTAATGAAATATGCACTGTTAACATTTTTACGGAAAAATGTAGGCCAAAGCCAATGGAGAGGAATGACTGTAAAAATCAAAGTAGATAAAAAAGTCACAGGAAAGGGAATGAATACCTACTGAGTATCTGTTTTATCCCAAATACTATGCTGGATGATTTCCCAACCTGGTTTTATTTAATTTTCAGAACAATCCTGAGAGATAAAGATTGTCCTGGTATATCGGATGAGGAAACTGGTTCACAGAAGCTAAAAACTTGCCCAAGCTCACATATGCCACAGGGTGGCAAGAGTTGGAGCCAAGATTCAAACCAGTTGTGTCCAGGTCCTCAGCTGATGGCTTCCCTGCCTCTGCTCCAGGGGTCACGTGGCCATATTCCTCAGGAGTCTGCCAAGATTTCCAAGACAGGAAGTTTCATTGGCTGGAATTTTCAGTGCTTATGCCTGGGTTATTCCCGGAAAGTCCTGCTCCCAAGGACAGCTGTTGAATGCTTGGGTGCAGGGGGAGGAGCTCTTCCCCTCTGAGCTAGGACAAAGCCTCTGCCTGCTCTTCTCCTCCAGGCACTCCTACTGCTTCCTCTGAATTTAGCAGGGGTCCCAACTGGAGACTTAGTCTTGTTCCCCTTAAAAATGCACACAGGCCTGGGTAAAAGGAGTGTCCATCTGGTAGGCTGCACAGGGGACTATGTGTATGAAGCACCAGGGAGGCTTCTGACAAAGAATTTGTCCCAAGGTTAGAATGAAGGCACACCAGTGTGATGGGAGCCTTTGCTTCCTGATTAGAGGGGAGGGATGTGGTCTTTTGGGTCAAACCAGTAGGACTCCAGTCTTGAGCCCTAGGGGGCAAGGGCTGGGAGTAGACATGGAGAGAATGGTTTGACTAAAATCTCTATGATTGGGACCCCCATGTCATGCATAACAACACAAAGGTGGGCTGAAGAATGTGGAGGTCTCAGAGCACATTCAGTGGGGAGCCAGCACCCAAAAGGAAGAGTGTGAGATGTCTAAGGAGAGCTGAGGAGCCTTCAGGGTGAGCACATGGGAGACCACCCTCGGACCCCTAAAGCCCTGGAGTGGGGTGGCCAGGGTGGGGGAGCTGTCTTTGAACTGAACCCGAAGGATCCATACCGGCAAATGAGGTTCAAAGAAATCATTTAGATACTATCCTACGGATCCCATTTCTACTCCTATGCTGGTCTATTGAAGAAATGGTGGGTTAGAAAATGCTTTCAGGATGCCTCTTATCCCGAGACATAATTTATGACCTCTGAATTTAATCTGGAGGGGACATCTCACAGATGTTAATTAAACAATCACACAAATATGAAACTTCAAACTGAGATAAGGCCCATGAATGGGAAGTACAAGGTGCCTTGCTAGTGTGTGAAGGGGAATCTGATTTGGCCTGAGGGATGAGAGAACAGTAAGGGGGGGCGGCCTCCCTGACGGAGTGATGCACATATGGGGAGGGGGGTGAAGATCCTGCAGCAGATGTGAAGAGGTTAGATACATTACCAACGGCTAGAGTGGCAGCAGAACGAGACTTACCGGCTGTTTCTTCTCTGATCTGCATTTATTTATTTAATTATTTGTAAAGATTTTATTTAATCATTTGGTAGAGAGCATGAGTGGGGGTAGAGGTGGAGGGAGCCCGATATGGGGCTCCATCCCTCCCAGGACACTGAGATCATGACTTGGTCAGCTTTGCCTTTCAAGGCACATGGCCAGGGCAGAGTGGGGGGTGCAGTCCGATAACCCGGACTCTACATATGCCTCATTCGCCAACAAGTTGTATGAGTTTTAGCAGATTTTATAACCTCCATTTTTCTACAAATAGGGGAGGGCAGAGAAAGGACTAGAGTCTGCCAGATGATCTCTATAAGTCCTTCTGGGCTTAAAAAAAAAATCAAATAGCAGCTTTTAAAAAGCCGTCTGATATTTAACTTTTTTTAACTTTTTTTATTTTTTAAAGATTTTTTTTATTTATTTGACAGAGAGAAACACAACCAGAGAGGGAAACACAAGCAGGGGGAGTGAGAGAGGGAGAAGCAGGCTTCCCGCCGAGCAGGGAGCCCGATGTGGGACTCAACCCCGGGTCTCTGGGATCATGACCTGAGCCGAAGGCAGTCGCTTAACCAACTAAGCCACCCAGGTGCCCCGGATATTTAACTTTTAGAGAAAGAGCTTATTCTTTTAACTTCATCATTCCTCGGTAGGGTCCAGTCTTCCCTATTGTCTCTCAAAGCCAGCCTTAGGGGAATAGAGCTTATTTTGCTACCATGTGAGGTCTCATTATTTTATTGAACACACGTTGTCATTCATTCCTTCACACCTGGTCCAGGTGCCAAGCGTTCAAAGGAGAATAAAATGTGCCACTGCCCTCACCAGCGACGCCCCGGCCACTGTCACTTGGAAGACATATATACCATCAAGTAATTGCAATATGGAGTGACAAATGCACTGCTAGAGATATACAGAAGGCATTAAAGGAAACTAGAGGAAGGGCACCTAATGTATGTGTAAGAATAAGATAGTTGGTTATACTGGGGATACAAAAAATGGGCGTGTGAAACAAAGTTGGATGTGCCTGAACAGGGGAATGACTTGTATTGCTGTGATTTTTAACTTCCCACGGTTAAAGGACTTCTATTATTTTTTCATGTTATGAAAGGAAAAAATTAATAATGGTTGCCATTGTTCTGATTCTGAAGAGAACAGGTGCTATACATGCTCACATGGGTAATGTTTACCCACACTACATTGTTCCCCCTCAGTTTTCATTAAATGATTGTTTCTACCATGAATCTTTCCTCCCAGAGACTAGGAAGCCTGCCGTTGGTCATTTTCTTATTGTGTTAAACTGTGTTAGAAAGGAATGAGTTCAATGTACAAAAAATGAGAGGCACCTGGAAGACTGAAACCTGGGGGAGAGCAATTCAATAAAAGTTTTTTCCCCAAGGATGGGAGCACCAGAGGGGATAACACAAGTCTCAGAAATGGTACAGTTGGGTGCCTGGGTGGCTCAGTGGGATAAAACCTCTGCCTTCAGCTCAGGTCATAATCTCAGGGTCCTGGGATCGAAGCCCGCGTCAGGGTCTCTGCTTGGCAGGGGCCCTAGTTCCTCCTCTTTCTCTGCCTGCCTCTCTGCTGACTTGTGATCTCATTCTCTCTGTCAGATAAATAAATAAAATCTTAAAAAAATGGCACAGTCATTACTGAGCTGCAAAGATTGCAAGGTTGAAAGATTGGAGTTTTCCCCTTGTCCTCTAGTTTGCTCTGAATACTTGCTATAAGAAAAAAATGGGATTGGAAGCCCTACGTGCATATTGTCAACCTCAGAAGAAAAATGTTACTTTTATGCTGTCCATTAAAACATTTACCTGCTCCGTATGTTCCAGCACTTACCAGAGAAAGAGGAATTTGCCCAATGAAAATTGAGAGTACATTTCTGAAAAATTGTTTTCCATAAATCTTGCAAATTACCGTGCTCAAATATTCTAGGTTGTAGCCAGACCAACCTCTAGGGAGTGATTACCAGGGAAATAACCATGAATAGGAATAAGATCTCGCACAGCTCTGAGTAGCAAAACCAGGATGTGACCTTTTTGTGCAATAGGCATTCATGTGGGTACGCCTGAGTTGCCAGGAGCACTGTGATTAATGGGGCACCAGAGAATGGCTTCTTCTCCATGAGCTGCTAATTAGTCCTCCTGGAGACACATATCCCAAACCACATCCAGGGTGTCACTTTCTGATCCTGCTTGCTGAGCAGAACTGGATGAGTGTGTAACGGCTCCGCTAACTAGATCCCAGGCCCACACTGCTGTCGTCCTTTCCTTTCTCCCAAAGTGATCCCACGGGGTAAAACTGTGGGGATTGAGTAATACCTAGTTTCTACTTTCCTTTTTTGGATGGAGATGATGTATGATTTCATTAGCAATATCATGAGTATCAAATATCCTGAATGGTTTTGATCTCACAGATGATTTTGTTTCCTTTTTAGTGTGTGATGTTTTGGGTGGGTAGTGTGATGGATGTGGAGAACACTACTACCCATAGACAGGGGAGACTTAGCTGAAGGGTCACTGCACAGGTTGGGCAGATCGGGTCCTGCACAAGGACGCCATCTGGAGGTAGGGGCCTGAAGCTCGCCCACTGGCCACCTACTCAGCATGTGTCTCAGCATGTTAGAACCCAGCCACTCTGGCTCCAGAGTTTGAATTTAAATGCTTAACTTCACACCAGATGGACTTTATGAGCTAGTAGTATACCTGGAAACCAGCTAGCCATCATCGAAGCCTTAGGAGAATATGAAGTCTCTCTTTTTTTTTTTTAAGAATTAATTTATTTGGTGGCGCTTGGGTGGCTTAGTTGGTTAAGCGACTGCCTTCGGCTCAGGTCATGATCCCGGAGACCCGGAATCAAGCCCCACATCGGGCTCCCTGCTCGGCGGGAAGCCTGTGGCTCCCTCTCTCACTCCCTCTGCTTGTGTTCCCTCTCTCGCTGTGTTTCTGTCTGTCAAATAAATAAATAAAATCTTAAAAAAAAAAAGAATTAATTTATTTATTTGACAGAGAGAAACACAACCAGAGAGGGAACATAAGCAGCGGGAGTGAGAAAGGGAGCCCCAGGCTTCCTGCCAAGCAGGGAGCCCGATGCCGATGCCGGGCTCGATCCCTGGACTGTGGGATCATGACCTGAGCTGAAGGCAGACGCTTAACGACTGAGCCACCCAGGCGCCCCAGCATCCAGCTCTTGATCTTGGCTCGGTCTCAATCTCTGGGTGGTGAATTCAAGACCCACACCCACTGTGGAGCTTACTTAAATTAATTAATCAATCAATCAATTACTTAAAAAAACAGAATATCTTGATTGGGGGCACCTGGCTGGCTCAGTCAGTACAGCATGCAACTCTTGATCTCAGGATCATGAGTTCAAGCCCCATGTTGGGCATGGAGCCTACTTAAAAGATAAAAGAAAATATTAAAAAAATGTCTTGACTGAATCAAGAATTCAGCTGATGTCATATAACTCTACAATATTGCTAGACCAGTCTTTCCAAACTGTTGCCATGTCCTTGGCAACTGTGCACTGGAAAGTTAGTTCTGGAGTCAAACCAACAATCCTGTCTCAATCCCTGGCCTTTCCAGCTGTGTGAACTTGGCATATTAAAAAAAAAAGTGGTAGAACAATATGTAAAATAAGCATATATATATATTTTTAAAGATTTTATTTATTTGACAGAGAGAAACACAGCCAGAGAAGGAACACAAGCAGGGGGAGTGAGAGAAGGAGAAGCAGGCTTCCCGCCGAGCCGGGAGCCCAATGTGGGACTCGATCCCGGGTCTCCGGGATCATGACCTGAGCCGAAGGCAGTGGCTTAACCAACTGAGCCACCCAGGCACTACCCAAGCATATATTTATATTCATATGAAAAACTGTTTTGTTTTTTTTTTCAATCTGCTCAGAAAAGAATCTGGAAAAGTCCTTAAGCAGGGCAAGCCCTGAGAAGTAACAATGGAAATGAGGTGCGAGAGAATAGGACATTCACACTTTATTTACTACATGTACATTTTATATTAAAAATATTTTTGGGGCACCTGGGTGGTTCAGAGGGTTAAGCCTCTACCTTCGGCCCAGATCATAATCTCAGAGTCCTGGGATTGAGGCCTGAATTGGGTTCTCTGCTCAGCAGGGAGCCTGTTTCCCCCTTTCTCTGCCTGCCTCTGCCTATTTGTGATCTCTCTCTCTGTCAAATAAATAAATACAATGTTAAAAAAATTTTTTTTCAGGGACGCCTGGGTGGCTCAGTCTGTTAAGCTGTCTGCCTTCGGCTCAAATGATGATCCCGGGGTCCTGGGATCAAGTCCCACAATGTGCTCCCTGCTCAGCGGGGAGCCTGTTTCTCCCTCTGCCTACCACTCCCCCTGCTTGTGAACTCTCTCCCTCTCTCTCTCTGACAAGTAAACAAATAAAACCTTTAAAAATTTTTTCTTCTTTGGGGGCACTTGGGTGACTCAGTCAGTTAAGCATCCAACTCTTGATTTCAGCTCAGGTCCTGATTTCAGGGTTGTGAGATTGAGCCTTGCACCTGGCTTGTGCTCAGTGGGGAGTCTGCTTGGGATTTTCTGTCTCCCTCTCCCTCTGCTCCTCCTCCCTGAATCCACACATTCTCTCTCTAAAATAAACAAATCTTAAAAAAAATTTTTTTTTTTCAACAAGCATGTACTTTTCCTAATTTTTAACAAATCAATTCAAAACAAAGAGGGGCACCTGGTTGGCTGGGTTAGTAAAGCACATGACTCCTGGTCTCAGGCGGTGAGTTTGAGCCCCACTTTGGGGGCAGAGCCTACTTAAAAACAAAAATAAACAAAGAAAAGCACTGATTTTAAAAGCAGGTGATCATTTGGAAACTAAAGGAATTTAACATTTGAGTTAACCCATTTCTTTTCTGTCACTTACTTACCAATTAGGAAAGATCATGGTGGAGAAAAAACAAACCTGAAAAAAGAAATACAAAAATCTTTATTGCTCTTACTGTTGTTTCCGATTATAATTCTTTGTAACCCACTAACAGTCTATTCACATATCTGAGTCTTTTTAGTTGTCATCCTTTTTAGAGGGAAAAAAACTGGATAAACATTTAAAAATATTTTTGATAAATAAATATATCCTTTTATTAGAACTGTTGAAGAAGGGGCGCCTGGGTGGCTCAGTTGGTTAAGTGACTACCTTCGGCTCAGGTCATGATCCCGGAGACCTGGGATCGAGTCCCACATTGGGCTCCCTGCTCGGCAGGAAGCCTGTTTCTCCCTCTCTCATTCCCCCTGCTTGTGTTCCCTCTCTGGCTGTGTTTCTCTCTGTCAAATGAATAAAACCTTTAAAAAAAAAAAACAAAAACTGTTGAAGAAGTATTTAGAATTTTTGCTTTTGTTGTTTGCTGATATTATTTTTATTTATTTTAAGATTTTGTTTATTTAAATCTTTTTTTTTTAAGATTTTATTTATTTGACAGAGAGAGCGATCACAAATAGGTAGAGAGGCAGGCAGAGAAAGAGCGGGAAGAAGGTTCCCTGCTGAGTAGAGAACCCGATGTGGGACTCGATCCCAGGACCCCTAGGTCATGACCTGAGCTGAAGGTGCCCAAGATTTTGTTTATTTATTTGACAGAGAGAAACACAGCCAGAGAGGGAACACAAGCAGGGGGAGTGAGAGAGGGAGAAGCAGGCTTCCCGCCGAGCAGGGAGCCTGATGTGGGACTCGATCCCGAGACTCCAGGATCATGACCTGAGCCGAAGGCAGATGCCTAACCCCTAACGACCGAGCCACCGTGCTCCAGATTTTGTTTTTAAATAGCTTTTCTTTTACAGCTGAAACCTGATTTTTCATTGTAAGCAAATATTCTTCTTACTTTTCTAGACAAAAATTATCCTTGGTTTATAAAGTTCTGGAACGTATATATTCAGTACAAACTTCGGAATGATTGCAAGTCTCCTCGGTATAGTAGTAATGATTCCTCAATTATTTTTTCCTACACTTCTGTTCCATAAATTCTGTCTTCTCAAAGAATGCATAGCTCAGCATCACGTATCATGTGTTACTTTTCTTTCTTTTTTAAAAGTCAGCTCTAGGCCCAGTGTGGGGCTGGCACTCACGACCTGGAGGTCAAGAGTCTCCTGCTTTACCAACTGAGCCAGTCTGCTGCCCCTATCGTGTAGTACACTTAACATCTGCTTTTGAAAAAGCAGTGTATACAGGTTTTAAAAGTTGAAAATTCTTGCACTTTACTCTTCTTACCATTCTAACAAATACTTACTTAAAAAAACTAGGAAGTTAGTGATGTATCTAGGAAATTAAATGACTTAAAAATGTTAATTTCCTTATTTTTTTCTTCAATATCTTTCTCTCGTTGTTATTCATTTACTTTCCTATTGGCTCGGAGAAGAGTCCTTTATACTAGATCCTTCCTGTTTGATTTATACTTATTGAAAGGTTATATCAAAAGTTTTCACAAATATTGGGGCTGAAAAAATTATATTTGATTTGTAAATTATATATTAACAGAAATGAATAAGATCTGTTTTCAGTAAGTATAGGAAGTTTCATCATCAATTACTGACAGGTCAAAACAGATCAGTTAATATTATTTGAATACTGACAGATTCTGACAAGTAAAAACAAGAACTAAGTTCAGGTTGAGAGGTCACGAAGGTTATTTCGAAACTATTCGGACGTCAGTGGTGAGAATACAAAGATGGCTTAAATGACCTTATGTACATATACGGTCCTACACTGATTTCTGTAATGCTTCTTGTGGCTGCCAGTTTTCATTATTTTTTTTTTTTTTAAGATTTTATTTATTCACTTGACAGAGAGAAACACAGATAGAGAGGGAACACAAGCAGGGAGAGTGGGAGAGAGAGAAGCAGGCTTCCCGCTGAGCTCCCCCCCCCAGCAGGGAGCCCGATGGGGGGCTCGATCTCAGGACCCTGGAATAATGACCTGAGGTGAAGGCAGACACTTAATGACAGCCACCCAGGCGCCCCCCAAATATATTCTTTTTGTAACTAACAGGGCTTTGGATATTGAAAAAGCAGACTAGTTAAATTTTCATTTTCAAATTTAAAAAAATAATGTGGGATAAAAATAGCATTTCTTTTTGTGTCATAAATTTGTGATATATTGAAAAATTTAGAAATATAACTCCCAGGAAAATAATGAAATTTCAACATTAGGGGGTCAAATAATGCAATTAATTAATTAATTATCACTCAGTTAAAGAAGAATAATCAAATAATGATCTTATCAGATGCTGAAAAGACAGCAGACAAAATTCAATATGCATTATTTATTTATTTATAGAAAAGATTTTATTTATTTGACAGAGAGAGAGAACATTCAGAAGGAGGGGGAGGGAGGCTTCCAGGGAGCCCAAGGTAGGGCTTGATCCCAGAACCCTGGGTTTGTGACCTGAGCTAATGGTAGATGCTTAACCGACTGAGCCACCCAGGCACCTTGCATTCTTTATTATAAAAGAAACCATTAATAAGCTTTGATAAAGTCATGAACCACTGAAAATATCATCATAATGAAATATCAGCAGATTTCCGCTAAAGATGGGAACAGGATATAAATTCTACCATAACCATGATATTACTTTGGATTTTTGTTTCATACCACGTTCAGAAGCATATTCTAAATGAATTAAAAATCCAAATATAAAAAAATTTCATAAAATTACTAGAAGAAAGTATAGTGTTTGGTTTTGTTTTAAAAATTATCCTGGAGGTGAAGATGGCCTGTCAAACCTTAAGAGCCATAAAGGAGAGACTGGTGCATCTGTTCTCAGAAATATTTTTAAAATTTCTATTTAATGAGTGACACAGAAACAAAACTAAATATCAAGCAGCAGCAGAGAGAGGAAATGTTTTCACAGAACCATATGAGAACCATAATATAGGAAGAGCTTCTTGAAATCACAGGAAAAATTAAGGCTCCCATCTTTCAGAAAAGGGAAGATGTAAGGCAGTTGACAGATAAAGAAATACAAATGGCCAAGAAACATGAAAAGTTACTCAACCTCACAAATAGTCTGGAACAGAGGCGCCTGGGTGGCTCAGAGGGTTGAGCCTCTGCCTTCCGCTCAGGTCATGATCTCCAGGTCCTGAGATCGAGTCCCACATTGGGCTCTCTGCTCGCGGGGAGCCTGCTTCCTCGCCTCTCTGCCTATTTATGATCTCTCTTTGTCAAATAAATAAATAAAATCTTAAAAAAAAAACACCCAAATGATCTGGAACATACAAATAGAAACAACAATAATATATGATTTTCCTCTCCTCCCCAATTCACAAAAAGAAATATAAGTCCACACATATTCAATTAGTGGGAGTGTTCCTCATTGTAAACTTTTATGGAGAGCAATCTGGCAACACCTAACAGGACAGTCATGTTCCTAGACGTTGACTCAGCAGTACACCTCACTGAGCATGGTGGATATTTATGGCAACATTGTTTGCATTAAACAGCCAAACTGGGAAATAGTGGAATACTTTCCGGTACAGTAGTGACTACATTTGCTAAAGAGGGTGAGGCAGTGTTACATGGGCTAACATGGGAGATGTTTCTGACTCATTATTAAGCAACCTTCAGAACGATCTGTGTAAAAAATCAATTCACAACACCTGTGTGTGTAAACAGACTCATATACCTAAACAAAATTCTGGAAGAACGCACGCTGAACATCCCTACCTGAGGGGTGATGTCTGATGCAGGAAGTCCCAATCCTATGGGACTGAGAAAAAGCTGAATAGAGATTTTTACTCTTTTTACTCTATACACCTTTGTATTGTTTGCATTTTTAAGCATGAATGCATATTTGTAGTGTAAAAAATTAATTATGAAAGGAGAGAAATGTAATGCATATAATGCATAGATTGTTGTTTTCCATAAGCAGATATTAGGATGCAAGCCAGGTGTATGAAATTAGGTAGGACTTTAAAACATTGCCTTCATCATAAGCAGAGGAACTGTTTTCTCACTGACCGAAGATTTGTCTTTTTTAAAGATTTTTTATTTATTTAACACACAGAGAGATCACAAGTAGGCAGAGAGGCAGGCAGAGAGAGGGGGGGAAGCAGGCTCCCTGCCAAGTAGAGAACCCGATGTGGGCCTCAATCCCAGGACCCTGGGATCATGACCTGAGCTGAAGGCAGAGGCTTTAACACACTGAGCCACCCTGCCGCCCTCACTGACAGAAGATTTTTATTTTCTTTAAATGTAAGTTACCATAATTTGCTATTTCTTACCTTGGAAAAATGTCTGTCTGCTGGGCCTTCAACCCTGGCTGCTAAAAAGGAAATTTGAGTATGAGCAGAGTTCACTGAAGTGAAGGTTTTTCTTATAGGGAATTTAGTATTAAAAGAAAAACTTAAAGGGTCCCCTGGGTGGCTCAGTTGGTTAAGCGTCTGCCTTCAGCTCAGGTCATGACCTCAGGGTCCCAGGCCCCCAGTCAGGAACCCTGCTTGGTGGAGTCTGCTTCTCCCTTTCCCTCTGCCCCTCCCTCCACAACTCCCACCCCCTACCCCTGCTTGTGCTGCATCTCTCGCTCTATCTCAAATAGATAAAATCCTTTAAAAAAAAAAAAGAGGAAAGGAAAGGAAGGGAAAAACTTAAAAAATGGAAAAGAAAAACATTTATTTTGTTTGCTTTTTTAATTTAATTTTTTATTTTTTCTTTAAATTCAATGTAGTTAATATATAGTGTATTTGCTTGTGATTTTTTTTTTTAAGATTTTATTTATTTGACAGAGAGAAACACAGCCAGAGAGGGAACACAAGCAGAGGGAGTGAGCGAGGGAGAAGCAGGCTTCCTGCCGAGCAGGGAGCCCGATGCGGGACTCGATCCCAGGTCTCCGGGATCATGACCTGAGCCGTAGGCAGTCGCTTAACCAACTGAGCCGCCAGGTGCCCCTGCTTGTGATTTTTAAGTTTTAAACTCTGATTCACTAACATATAGCGTAATATTGGTTTCAGGAGTAGAATTTAGTGATTCATCACTTATATGCAACAGCTAGCACTCATCACAACAAATGCCCTCATAACAACAAATGCCCTCCTTAATGCCTGTCACCCATTTAGCCCATTTCCTGCCCTCCTTCCTTCCAGCAACTGTCAGTTTGTTCTCTATAGTTAAGTCTTTTATGGTTTGTCTCCCCACCCCTCTCTTTTTTCCTGCCTTCCCCTATGTTCATCTGTTTTGTTTCTTAAATTCCACATATGAGTGAGATTCTATGATATTTGTCTTTCTCTGACTGACTTATTTCACTCAGCATAACACTCTTTAGCTCCATCCACACCATTGCAAATGGCAAGATTTCATTCTTTTTGATGACTGAGTAATAGTCCATAGAATATATATACCACTTCTTCTTTATCCCTCCATCAATTGTTGGGCATTTGGACTTTTCCAGAGCTTGGCTATTGTTGATAATGCTGCTATAAACATCCAGGTACACGTGCCCCTTCGAATCAGCATTTTTGTATCCTTTGGGTAAATACCTAGCAGAGCAATTGCTGAATCATAGGTTTAGTTCTATTTTCAACTTTCTGAGGAAACTTGAAACTTTTCCAGAGTGGCTACACCAGTTTGCATTCCCACCAATGGTGTAAGAGTGTTCCTATTTCTCTGTATCTTCGCCAACATTTGTGATTTCTTATGTCGTTAATAGCTAAAAAGAAAAACTTTTAAAGGTATTGCTAGTTGAAGTCTCCTGTTGAGTATGATGGGCTATTGTGAACTTTTAAAAACACCAGAGGTTGATTCCTGCCCACCTTCTCTTTCCCCCACCCTACCCTCTCTCACTTCCTCCCTCCCTTCCTTCCTTCATGTCTTTTCAATACTTCTAGTCTTGGGCAGGCCGGGAAAGAAGGAGGGCAGGTCAACTGCAGTTATGCAATGAGAGCCACATGTACAGGGTCAGAGGTCGATCTTACAGTGTACTGCATACCCTTGAATTTCCAAGTACTCTTAGGTGCACTGTAACAACTTCAGTCAGTCTCCAGGCGGCCAGCCAGGATATAAAGGGAAGAGTCTGGGACTAGGGACAGGGCAAGGGGCCAGCAAATAAAGCAGCCTCTGGGGGGTGTGCAGCTGACCGAATGCCAGGGTTCAAAGTGAGGAGGGAGGTGGAGCTGGCACATGGCTTCAGGAGGCTGAGCAAAGTGATATGGGGAAGCAGGGGAGGGGCAGAAAACCCAAGCTTATGTAATTTCCCAGGAAGATTCTTTTTTTGGGACTATCTCAAGAGATGTTAGGAATTCTTTCTCCAGACGAGGTGCTGGCTAATCAGAGTTAAGAGTTCAGACACAAGAGGAGAACGATACCTGTCTCTTCCCATTGAACAGACCATTTCCCTGATGATTAGCAAACCAGTTTGTATGACACTTTTGTGCCCCAAGAGTGGAATCCGTACTTTTTAAGGCAGGCAGTTCACTGTTTCTCACGTCAAGTTACTTGTTACCTCTTATGTTTCTTTGTAGGTTACACACTCCCAATAACAGGGAGACAGGCCATCAACTTGTGTTCCTTGAGATATTTTGTTCTATAGCACTGAAACATTAATCTCTTCCCTAACTTGAGTTTTATAACACCTCTGTCTCAGGATGTCTGTTCCTCTGGCACCCTATTTCCTATACATACAGGATTCTGAGAGTGAGGTTATTACTCTTAGCAGAATCTATTTATAATCCCACAGGGCTGGCAGGGATGTTGAAATATTGGTAGAACAATATTGAAGTATAAATCTTGTTCCCTCCATTGTCAAGCCTTCAGTACAGGTCAATCATTTGCTATTGCTTAACCACATATTGATGGCTTTTTGTATCGATCCATAGTCAATTAGCTGCTTCCATCCAACCCAGTTGTGTGTGCCTTTGGTTACCTGCATTGGCTCCGAGGAGAGGAGGTGTTCTGGAATCTGAAGATACAAGGTCTTTATTCAAAATTCTCTCTTATCTCACCTGCGCCTACATTTTTTTTTTGTTTTGTTTCAAATGACATTGCCTTGACCTTGCCTAAGGTTTCAAGGTGTGGCTCTTTTCCCTTTCATTTTGATTGCCATTTATTTATCAGGGGTTCTCCTCTAAAACACTAAAACCCCTGATACTTCTCGACGTTTCTAATTTTACACACACTTCCAAAGCACTGGGCTCCGACTTTTGCTTTGACTGTTACCAGTTTTGAGATCTTTAGATCCCTCATTCTGGAATCCTTGTTTTGGGCAACAAGGAAAAGAATTATAGAAGAAGATCTTTGACTGATATCTCTGCTTCCATACAGGATGCTTCTGATTTACCTGGGTTTAGAGAGAGAGAGAGAGAGAAAGAGAGAGAGAGAGAGAGAGAGAGGCTAAGAGAGACTGACATTTGGTTTCTTTTACCAAGCAAGTGTAGGAGGCACAAGGGCAGCCCACACGTGGGCTATGGTGACTTGCTCTGTGATCATATCTGCTTTCTTGAGCATAGTGGAAGGCTCTGACACACCACCTACTTCCTTCTTGGCTTTGAAAATTACAAGTGAGGCTGAGTTAAGTTAGGATGGGCACTCCACTAGTGGAATCCAGAGTTATACTGGGTGAGAATAAACCAGATTCACAAACAGATAAACAAACAGTAAGATTTATCAGAGAGCATGCAGAGGTCAGAAACCGAGTATATGCATTACTGGGTATTTACCCCAAAGATATAGATGTAGTGAAAGGAAGGGGCATGTGTGCCCCAATGTTCATAGCAGCAATGTCCATAATCGCCAAACTGTGGAAGGAGCTGAGATGCCTTTCAACAGATGAATGGATAAAGAAGATGTGGTCCATATCCACAATGGAATATTACTCAGCCATCAGTAAGGATGAATACTCAACTTTTGCATCAACATGGATGGGACTGGAGGAGATTATGCTGAGTGAAATAAGTCAACAGGGAAAGTTAATTTTCATATGGTTTCACTCATATGGGGAACATAGAGAATAGCATGGAGGGCATTAGGAGAAGGAAAGGAAAAACTTAATGGGGAGAAAACAGAGGGGGAGACAAACCATGAGAGACTTTGGACTCCGGAAAGCAACCTGACAGTTTCAGAGAGGAGGGGCATGAGGGGGATGGGTGAGGTCGTGGGGGAGATTTAGGGCAATGAGCACTGGGTGTTACATGGAAATAATAATCATGGAGCACTATATCAAAAACTAATGAAGTACTGGGGAGCCTGGGTGTGTCAGTCAGTTGGCTGTCTACTTTTGGTTCAGGTCATGATCCCAGGGTCCTGGGATTGAGGCCCACATCAGGCTCCCTGCTCAGCTGGAGCCTGCTTCTCCCTCTCACTTCCCCTGCTTGTGTTCCCTCTCTCGTCTCTCTCTCTCTGTCAAATAAATAAATAAAATATTAAAAAAAATAACCCCCAAATTAATGAAGTACTGTATGGTTTCTAACATAAGATAAAAAAAAAAAGAAAAGAAAGAAACCTAGGGTAGCTGAGTAAGGTACAGGTGGGGCTAGGTAGGGAGAGATGGATAGGAGGCTCTGTGATCAGGCTAAGAAATCCCCAAAATGCTGAAGTGTAAGGAAACCAGAGGTAAGGGAACAAAGCAGACTACCCCACTTTATGCATGTTGGGTGGGTGTCTTTTTTTTAATGATAATCACCTGTGGCCAACATGGAATAACCAGACCCTAAAAAGGATGCAAGTCATTCAAAGTGTTATCACTAGTCCTTGCTCAACGCTGATGAATGTAGAGATGGTAAAAGGATTTAAGTTCCCTGGTTAGCTTTCTATAAAAGACCAACCCTAAAAGCCCTCAGTGGCAGTGCTGTTGGGACCCCTCTCACTCTTAAGAGCTTTTTCTGTATCTTCACTTAATAAGCTTCTATTGTTTTATTCTCTCTGTGTCTGTGAGATTCCTTCTTTGACTCCGTGAGACAAGAATGTAGCTCTCCAGGGACGCCTGGGTGGCTCAGTTGGTTGGGCGACTGCCTTCGGCTCAGGTCATGGTCCCGGAGACCCGGGATCGAGTCCCACATCGGGCTCCCTGCTCGGCGGGGAGCCTGCTTCTCCCTCTCTCACTCCCCCTGCTTGTGTTCCCTCTCTGGCTGTGTTTCTTTCTGTCAAATAAATAAAATCTTAAAAAAAAAAAAAAAAAAAAGAATGTAGCTCTCCTGCTTCGTAGTTACCATGTAATCTATAAGCTTCACTTCTAGGGAGATACCCATGGGAAATGAAAACCTATGTCTATGCAAAAACTCGTGCATGGACATTCATAGGAACATTGTTTATGTTCCTAATAAACAAATGCCCATCAACGGGTGAATGGATGAGCACAAGGTGGTATCACCACACAATGGAATATCATTTGACAGTAAAAAGGAATGCGGTCTGGTATGTACTACATGAATATGGATGAACCTTGAAGACATGTGAAGTGAAAGAAAAGCCAGACACAAAAGGCCACATATTGTATGATTTCATTTACACAAAATGTCCGGAATAGGCAAATTCATACAGACAGAAAGTGGGTTTAGTGGTTGCTTAGGGCTGGTGAGTTGAGGAGAATGGGGAGTGACTGCTAATGGGCATAAGGTTCCTTTTATAAAAATGTTCTAAAATTAAATTGTGCTGATGTTTGTACAACCAAGTGAACATACTCTAGACAATTCTATACTTTAAATGGGTAATTGTATGGTATATGAATTATATCTCAACAAAGCTGTTTTTATTTTTAGGGAAAGAAACAGCACATTTAGAAGGAACTAGTAAAAATACAGTATTGGCAACATTTAGGTGTGTGTGGCAACCAGGAAACCACACCTCAACCCCATTTCCTTCCCAGCAATGCCTCCTGCCTACCACCCTCCAACTGATCTTCCTGAGGTCCTGTGTTTCTTGCATCAGAGCTGTTGCTCAGAATTAACATCGATTCCCCACTGCCTGATGGATTCTGGGTCTCAGATCCACCTTTCTAACCTTAATGTCCCACATGCATCCCTTGTTCTAAGTTGCCTGGTCTCCTTGTTCTGCCAAACCCTCGCCCACTGTTCTGCTAACTTGAAATATCCTCCCAGCCTTCACTCTATCTCCAGGGTAAACTAGTACAAATCCCACCGTCTTGCCCCGATCACCTGAAGGGCTCCTTTTTCCAATTCGCACCTTCCTCATTGGCTACCTTAGTCTCTTTCATGACAGAAGACACTGCCAGGGTGCCAAGAAAGTGTCACACATTTCCCTGTATGCGTATTTCTCTGTCCCTCTCCCCGACTCAGATGCATTTGTTTTGGGGGTGATGGGGGAGTAGACTGGGTTTTAAAGAATCCCTGATACTGTTGCAGCACTCCCCAACTCACCACACAGTCATGTGGTAACTTCCAACACGTTAGAGAGTTAAGGATGACGAGAAACAAATGGTCTTTAAAAAATATTGTTTTTCAAGTGTGGAGATTCCTTAAAAAATTGAAAATAGAGCTACCCTATGACCCTGCAAATTGCACTACTGGGCATTTACGCCAAAGATACAGATGTAGTGAAAAGAAGGGCCATATGTACCCCAATGTTCATCGCAGCAATGGCCACAATCGCCAAACTATGGAAAGAGCCAAGGTGCCCTTCAACAGATGAATGGATAAAGAAGATGTGGTACATATATACAATGGAATACTATGCCTCCATCAGAAAGGACGAATATCCAACTTTTGTAGCAACATGGACTGGACTGGAAGAGATTATGCTGCGTGAAATAAGCCAAGAAGAGAAAGTCAAGTATCGCATGGTTTCACTTACTTGCGGTGCATGAGGGGTAACCTGGAGGACAGCGGGAGAAGGAAAGTAAATGGGAAGTAGGGTAATCCAGGGAGGGAAACAAAACAACAGAGACTTTGGACACAGAAACAAACTGAGGGACTTGGAGGGAGGGGGATGGAGGGATGGGAGAGCCTGGTGGTGGGTACTGGGGACACCTAAAGCGTGGAGCACTGGGTGTGGGGAATGGGGAATGAATCTTGAAACATTGGAAAAAAAATTAAGTAACAATAAAAAAAATATTGTTTTCCTACTGCTAGAGGAAAAATACATTTGAATATAGAACATGAGGAAACAGAGGAGAGAATAGAGAAAAAAAAATAAAAACCGTCCTTTATTTCCCTGCCCAGAGGTAGCTGACATTAGCATTTTCTTCCCTAACATCATACATACACACATACACATGTGTAGTGGTTTAAAGCTCAAAGGGGAAGAAATGCAATTTTTTTTTTTTT
The DNA here is from genome assembly GCA_004023965.1 of Spilogale gracilis. Lineage (NCBI taxonomy): Eukaryota > Metazoa > Chordata > Mammalia > Carnivora > Mephitidae > Spilogale > Spilogale gracilis. Next base: position 3,407 of record PITA01027073.1, on the reverse strand, counting down.
TTAAAGATTGGATTCAAACAGCTTGTCAGCTCTCATTTCTGCTGATGGAGAGGAAAAATATTGTCTTTCAGTTAAATATTCACTCAGATTCAGGGATCTCTCTGTCCTTTTCTCTTGCCCTGGCTCTGATCCTGCCAGGGTCTCTTCACATTAACCTATTCTGCATATGGCTAGATTGGACAAAGGATGGTGTTTCCAGAACACAGACTTCGTCATGATGCTCCCTCTCCCCACTTAAAGATCTGCAGTGGCTCCCTTGCCCACCAGAAGAAGTCCCAATTCTTTAGCCAGCCGCAGAAAAACCTTCGCAGCTTGGCCCCAAATTGCCTTCGCATCTCAACCCTTGCTACTCATAGGAATGCATCCTGCCCTCTAGACATGAGAGGATTTGCTCCCTCCCCCGCCCCCCGACCCCCCCCCCAACATAGCAAACACCCTCAGGCCTTTCATTCACTCGGTTTCCTCTGCAGGGAATTCTCTTTGTAGCTTCTGTCACCAAACAAATATCTTTTTCACTGCCCAGGGTAATCTTGCTTGACTCATTTATGTTGAAAAAGTCCTTCCCTGATGCCTGGGTGGCTCAGTCCGTTCAGCATCTGCCTTTGACTCAAGTCCTGATCCCAGAATCCTGGAAGGGAGTCTGCACTGGGCTTCCTGCTCAGCAGGGAGTCTGCTTCTCCCTCTGCCTGCTGCTCTCCATGCTTGTGCATGCTCTCTCTCTGACAAATTAATAAATATAATCTCAAAAAAAAAATCCTTCCCTTAATGTGTTCCCTTCGCACCTTGTATGTGCCTCTATTAATGAATTTATTATGCTGGATTAAAATCTGTGAATCGATTCCCTCCTCTGCCCAAAGATAGATTCTCATTCCCTGGAATGTGAACTTATTCAGGCTTACTTTTATTCAGGTGGTTTTTTTTTTTTTTTTTTTTTTTCATTTTGCCTTCTGTAGTAGAGAATTACACCCAGAACATTGAAGATATAAATAATAGTTGATAAAAAAAAAACTACTGGGGCGCCTGGGTGGCTTAGTCGTTAAGTGTCTACCTTTGGCTCAGGTCATGATCCCGGAGTCCTGGGATGGAGCCCCAAATCAGGCTCCATGCTCAGCAGGAAGCCTGCTTCTCCCTTTCTCACTCACCCTGCTTGTGTTCCCTCTCTGGTTGTGTTTCTCTCTGTCTAATAAATAATAAAATCTTTAAGAAAAATAAAAGAAATACTATTTTTCAATACATGCGTATTGGGTGGTTAAAAAAAAAGACACTAAAATAGGTTAAGAGAATGGAAAGAAATGTGCGATGCCCAGGAGAGGAAATGCAGACTGTGTTATTAGTTAGGGGGTTAGTCACAGGCTGGCAATGAAAAGGGAACTGTCCCTTTCTGATTTCTTTTTTTTAAACATTTTTTTTTTAAAGATTTTACTTATTTGACAGAGAGAGATATCACAAGTAGGCAGAGAGGCAGGCAGAGAGAGAGGAGGAAGCAGGGTCCCCGCCAAGCTGAGAGCCTGATGTGGGACTCGATCCCAGGACCCTGAGATCATGACGTGGGCCAAAGGCAGAGGCTTTAACCCACTGAGCTACCCAGGTGCCCTCCCTTACTGATTTCTGATTGAACTCAGAAAGAGGAAGTCCCTGAATCCTCACGTCGTTGTGACTGACAAGGGACCACTATTGTGCCTTCTGTAGAACCGATTCATAAGCAAGAGCATGGCTTTCCAAATGGTTGCACGCATTTATCTTAAAAAAAAAAAAAAAGTACAAATGTCGACTGACTGATGAATGGATAAATAAAATATGGTCTATACAGGCAGTGAAATATTTAGTCAACCTTAAAAAGGAAAGAAATCCTATCACTTGCTGCAACATGGATGAACCTTGAGGACCCTAGGCTAAGTGAAAGAGCCAGTCACAAGAAGACAAATACAGTAGGACTCCACTTACAGGAGGTATCTGGGAGTCGGCAAATCCACAGTGGTGGAAAGTACATGGAGACTGCCAGGGGCTGGGGTGCAGGAAAGTGGGAGTTATTGTGTTGTTTTGCAAGTTGAAAAGTTCTGGAAATAAATGGTGGAGATGGCTGCACAGCGTGAAAGTGGGCTGCTCGGCTGGCTCAGTCAGTAGAACGTGCCACTGCTGATTCCAGGGCTTTGCGTTTGGACCCCCACGTTGGTGTAGAGAGAACTTGAAAAAATAAAATCTCTAAAACAAAAACCAATAGGAATATACTTAACACCACTAACCTGCATACTTAAAAATGGTTAAGATGCTATATATTGTTTTTCTTTTTTTTGAAATCACAATTAAAAACATAAAAAAATATAAGAGCACATGCACATGACCCATAGTTTTACTTGCTGAGGAGAGAATCCAGGTTTTTTTGGGGGGGTTTGTTTTTTAGAGATTTTATTTCTTTATTTGACAGAGAGAGACATAGCAAGAGTGGGAACATAAGCAGGAGGCGTGGGAGGAGAAGCAGGCCTCCCACCGAGCAGGGAGCCCGATGTGGGGCTCCATCCTGGGACTCTGGGATCATGATCTGAGGCGAAGGCAGCCACTTAACAACTGAGCCACCCAGGCGCCCCAAGAATCCAGGTTTTGCGGAGTGTGCAGCTTGTAGAATTTAGAGACCCTTTCATAGAAAAAAATTGCAAAAGGAAATTAGATAAGAGAGCAAGTATTTATTTAGAATGAGCCTGAGAAGGGAGTGTATAAGTGAGGGGTCCTGAAGCCTAACCTTCCTTCGCTTTGAGGAGAATCTGTTTCTGCTGATCATAGAAGTTTTATATTTTATCCTGCTGCTCCTGTGTGCCTTGCACAGATGAGAGATGTGGCTGTGGGTTGGGGTGGGCAGGGGTGTGGAGAGTGTTTACCGCATATCATGTGTGGATTGTAGGGCTCAGCATCTTTCTTGTGCTCGTTAATGGCTAGATATGGATGAGATTCAAGTCAACAGTATAATCCACTTCCTCTTCATTTTTTCATTTTCCCCGGAAGAAGTATTGAGCCTTTTGTCCGGGGTAGACCTGTTTAATCTCTGTATCCCCACACACTGTTATAAGACGCAGTAAATATAGCTGGTCTATTCTTTGTGTGTGAAGTTAATGCTTTTATACATGTGCCTTTGGGTGTCTTTCTAGCAAAGCTGGTGTGTTTAAATTGGCAGATTGTCAGTCTTTTGGCTTTGGGGTAGGGACAAGTACAAACATAAAAACCAAGAAAAATTGTCTTTCATTTTTTCAGTGAATGCCTTTTTTGGAGAAAAAGAAGGCAGTGTGCCGTGGGCATGGGGTCATGGACAGGCTCTGTCTGAGAGCCAGGGATTTGTTCTGGGTAACTTTGGGGGCTGTAGCTGCCTCCACCATCCTCTCTGGAGTCTCCCTCTCCCACCCCACCCCCCTACCCCT